>PVIY010025278.1:0-36923 GCA_004026745.1 Myrmecophaga tridactyla
AAGAATAAAGTAGGAGCCACACCACTTGACTTCATGACTTACTATAAAGCTAAGTAATAAAAACAGTGGCAAAACGATAAACACATAAATGGATAGAAAAGAATAGAGAGCCCAGAAATAGAACCACACACAAATATAGTCAATTAATTTTTTTACCTCTTTAAAAAACATTTATTCATTGCCCTAGAGTTTACAATATATATTTTTAAATAATCTAAGACCACCTTCAAATAATTCAGTGCTGCTTCACAAGTAGTATAAATACTTTTCCACAGTATATACCCAATTTCTCCCTCCCATCTCATAATAACCATTGCTGTCATTCATTTCACTTCTATATCTGCTATAAGCACATAATACATTGTCAGATTATTGTTTTAAATCACAAGTTATCCTTTGAAGCAATTAAAATATAATGAAGTATAATGTTTTTTCCTTCATTTTCTTTCATTTCCTTTATTCAGATCCCAAGTTTCTGATTTGTATCAAATTCTTTCTGCTTGAAGAACTTTTTTTCACATTTCTTATAGAGTTAGATCTCCTGGCACTGAATTTCCTCAATTTTTTTCTGTCAGTGAAAGTATTTTTTTTCACATTTGAAGGATATTTTCACTGGATGCAGAATTCTGGGTTGACAGTTATCTTCTTTCAAAACTTAACAGGCATGATTCTACTGTCTTCTGGGGCTTGTATGAGTCTGATAAGAAGTCTGCTGTAATTCTTATTCTTGTTCCTCTGCAGATAGTGTATTTTCACCTGTTATTGTCTTCACGGAGTTGGGTTTTATTTTGTTGTTTTGTTTTGGCTTTGGCTTTCAGCAGTTTAAATATGCTATGCCTAGAAGTGTTTTTGTTTTTGTGGATTTATGGGGGGTTGGGGAGGGACTTGTATGTATGAAATTTACCTTGCTTGTTGTATTCTATAAGATTCTTGAATCTGTGGCTTAGTGTCTGCCACTAATTTTTTTTTTAATTCTCAGTCATTGTTTCTTCCCCAGTCTCTCTGTCTTTTCCTTCTGATATTCCAAATATATGCAAGTCAGAATATTTAATATTGTCCCACACCTCTTGAACACATTGTTCTAATTTTTATGTCCCCCCCGCCATATTTTTTCTCTTGCCATTTCAGTTGAGGTAAATTCTATTGGCCTTCTGCAAGTTCATTGATTCTTTCTGCAGCTGTGTCAAAGACGTTCTTCATTTATTTTACTACATTTTTTATTTCTAGCATTTCTACTTGATTCTTTCTTATCAATTCCAACTCACTGTTAAAATTAACCAAATAGTCTTGCATGGTGTCTACATTTTCTATTAGATACTTTAATATACATAGTACAGTTATTTTTAATTCCCTATGTCATATATAGTCCCAACATCAGTATCATACATGAGTCTGGTTCTGATGGTTTAAACATCTTGTCAGGCCATAATCTGTTTTGTTTTATTTTTTCCTTTTGGTATGCATTTTCTTCAAAGTATGCATTGTAACTTTTTCTTGAAAACTGGATGCTTAGTAGATACTGAAGGAAACATTGTTTTGTGATAGGAGGTGAGCATGTGTTTCCTTCTGCTAGACCTTTAATATGAGAGTTTGTGTTAATCTAGTCAGGAATTGGGCTGTATTTGAATTTTATTGTTGCTATGGATACGAGAGCTGGAGTTTACTGTTGATTTGAGCACCAGAGACTTCCAATTCTTCTAATGATACCTTATTTTTGTCTTTCTGATTGGCTCTTTTTTGTGCTGCTCCTCAGAGATAATCTGTCCTGTACAGCCCTCCAGCTATAAATTCCCTTGCTATTTTTTAATCCAGGCTGGTTAGCATGGTGATGATGGAGGGAGAGGGCAGGAGGCATTCTCTAGTATTTTGACAAAGCCTCAGATTTAGGCAAGTCCTAGGAACCTGGTTCTCAAGAGTGTAGCCTTGACGTTTCTCCTCCTCTCTCAGGGGCAGAGCTTCTTTTACCCCCATTACCCTCCCCAGCTGCAGTTGATTTCTACCACTGTCCTCAGAGTACAGGTTTAACGGCTTTTTTTACATAAGGAAGATAGGACAGAAGGATGTAGACAGAGTTTCGGTTATTGCCTCTATCATGCCTCACCCTCATGCAAGGAGATTCCACCAGAGCCCTTGGACTGCAAGCCTCAATGATCCTTCTGTTTATATTAAGCCTTTTGTAGGTGATATTGGGCGGTGGGTCTGAGTGGATATCATAATAGCTGCTGTTCCCCTCCCATGACAAGCACAACCAGTTGGGGAGGGGTCAGTTTTCATTATGTTCTCCCAATCTCCCCTGTGAGGACCTGTCAAAACTCCTGGAGGAAAGACCTGTTGTTGGGTGAACAGCCTTCTATGCCTGCTGCTGCCAAGGACTTCACACTATTTGTCTAGCCCAGACTTGGTCTTTAGTAGTGTAAAACTTTTAGTCCAATTTCCTTATATGACATCCAGTAGTGAATGCTTGGGTCCTATTTCCCTCTGCAAGCACCTATATCTCTCCATAATTCAATTTAGTTGTCTACTCTATGATTCCAGTTTCCCAATGGTTTCAAGAAAAGTTGTTAATTTTTAGTTCGTCCAGCTTTTTCTTTCCAGCTCTCTACTTCCTTGAAATAAGAAGCTTAGTCAATTCATTTTGACTTGCATTGAAATACAAAAGCAATTCCATGGAAAAAGGACAGGTTTTCAATAAACGAAATGGTGACAACTGGACATCCATGTACAAAATGTGACCCTCAATACCTACCTCAAACCTTATACCAAAATTCACTAAAAGTAGATCATAGAGCTTGTTGCTGGCAGGGCAACGTGAGAATTAAGACAGACACAGATTTCTGAAAATGGGAGCAGGGGACTCAAACTTCTAGAGCCAAGAGCCCTTTGCTAGTTTTGCCCCAGCTATTTATTAGTGGTTTCTTCAAAAGGCAGGAAGAGGTAACATCAAGTTAATCTTTAATGTTAATTACAATTACACCAATATGCAAAATACAAGAAAATGCAAAACCTTCTAAGCTAAGTTGTTTATCTGTGAAATCTCTCCAAAGAATAGCACATTCTAGCCCCCAGCCCTTTTACCCTTCAAAGCTTCCTTGTAGGAGACGAGCCACCTGCAGTGTATTCCTCAAGAGCTCCGTGACCCAGTGTTCCTGGTCACCTTCTCGAGGTTTAGCCTAAAGGTCAAAAGGTCTGTTTCCCACGGAGCTAAATATAAAATGCAAAACCATAGAAGTTATAGAAGAAAACCTAGGAGAAAATCTATGTGTCTTTAGCTTTGGCAATGAATTTTTAGGTAGGATACCAAAAGCACAATTCATTAAAAATGCATAAATTGGACTTAATCAAAATATACAAAAATTGTTCTACAAAAGACACTATTAAGAGAAAGAAATCACAATCTACACAATGGGAGACAATATTTCCAAATCACATATATAACAAAGAACTTGTATCCAGAATATTATAAAGAACTCTTAAAACTTGACCAGAAGAAAGCAAATATCCCAATCCAAAAATAACTAAAGACCTGAATAGGTCTTTTCACTGAAAAACATATAGAGATGAAAAGTAGGTATATGAAAAGATACTCAACATCATTATGTACTAGGGAAATGCAACTTAAAACCAAAACAGAGATACCACACTGTACCTTTTAGAATCACTGAAATGAAGAAAACTGACAATGCCAAGTGCTAAAGAAGACGCAGAGCTGCAGGAACTCTCATTCACTGCCAGGGAATGCAGAATGATTGAACCACATTGAAAAACAGTTTGGCAGTTTCTTACGAAGTTAAACATCTATTTACCGTAACAACCTAGCAGTGTCCCTCCTAAGCGTTTATTCAAAGGAGTTGAAAGCTTATATTCACACTAAGTCTTTATCCAAATGTTTATAGTGGCTTTATTCATAGTCACCGAAAACTGGAAACAACCCAGTTATTTTGTGCATAAACAAAATGTAATGCATCATCTACTCAGTAATAAAATAAAGCAGACCATTGATGTGTGCATGCAACAGCCTGGAAGAAACTTAAATGTACTTCAAGTCATAGATGCCGGACCAAAAAGAATACTATTGTATGATTCCATTTATATGATATTCAGGAAGAGGCAGAACTTAAGGTAGAAAAACAGATCAGTGATTGCCAGGGTTTGGGGCAGGGGAGAGGCTGACTACTAATAGGATGCACAAGGGAATTTGTAAGATGGAACTATTGACATTAGGGGAAGCTACGCAATAAGTATACAGAACTCTCTATACTGTCTTTGCAATTCTTTGGTAAACTTGGAATTATATTTTTACGTTTTCAAACAAAACATTAAGCCTTATGTCTATGACTGATATAAGTGAAATAAGAGGAATTTTTCACGTGACAGACTGAAGTGAAAAATGGGAAATCCAGAGGATAGATACATCCACTAATTACACTTAAAGAATTATACAATACTTACAGCATTAACTGCCAATTGTCAAAAAGTCACAATGACTATTGACCCATATAAGTAATAGAAGGAAATAAAGAGTAAAGTATCCATCTTTCTGATGGATAGTGAATAGAAGTCAACATGTGAATGTAGATATTTTTTCTGTAACCACAGCTTTGCATAAAAAAGCTTCACTAATTCTAGTATCAGTTTACTTCATTAAGTGTATAATTCTAGTGAATTTAAGGCAGTCTGAATTTTTTTATAGGTGAATAGATTACTGAGTGCTCTGGGGAAAAACTTAGTATCTGAATATGTTGACAAATGCATTACTTTATTTTGTAACCAGCTTAGGGAACACAATGAGGTCAAATTTCTTCTAATATTCAAAGTAAATGACTCATTCCATCCAGCCTGTTGGGCTTCATCCAGCTGCAGACAGGTCTACCATACTTTCCCAGGGTCCTACAGCCTTACTCCACCTGAGTCCTGGTTCCCAGGACTTCAAGAAGAGGAAAACAGTCACCCTGCCCCACCAGGCTTGGAGTCATTTGAGTTTCTACCCTAGTTGCTGTCACTGTTAATCAGTTTCGTTCATAAAACAAGCAATCTCCCCACTTCCGTGCCATCCTCAACCCCTGATGGACTGTCTATGTCAATGGTTCTCAAAGTCCGTGGTCCCCTGACCAGCATCAGCACCACCAGCTGGATTCTTCTAGGAAAGCAAATGGCCAGGCACCACACCAAACCTACTGAATCTCAACCTTTCTGATGGAGCCTGAAAATCTGTTTTAACAAGCCCTTCAGGTGGCTCTGATGCACTAGTGCTAACATCTGAGAACAACTGATCTCCATTAACTTGGCCTCAGCCACATACAAAATGTTGGTGACCCAGAAGCCAGGTACGACCCAATCCCTGTCCACTGAAAGAAAGGTCTTCAGCGCCATGGCCTCCCAAACATTGCTGGCCTCCTCCTGGGTTCTCTGGTGGTGGGGATAAAGGGGGAACATCTTTCTCCCCTTCAAAGTTAAGTTCAACTATTGTAGGTCCATATAAGTGTTGGTTTGAGCTTCCTTTGGATGGCTCTTTTGTTATACATGCACACACATACAGAGCCATTTTCCCCAAAGAATGCCCATGGAACTAGGATCAGGTGACCCAGAGGGATATTTATTTTTAAGCCCAGGGTATGCTGAGGTCTACCTACCCTTCTTTCTAAACCTCATCATTTCACTCCCAAAGAAAAGATGTGGTGACCCCAACCTCCGTATCAAGACCCACCTGATTTTTTCCCCCAGGCAGAATGACTCTTAGGTTGAAAATTCCCACTTGGTTACATTTAGTTGATATGTGTGTGTGTGTGTGTGTGTGTGTGTGTGTGTGTGACTCTATATATTTTTTCTTACAACTTAGAAAAATTTCAATAAAGAAATTGGCGATGCTTTTTGTCACTAAAATGCTAATATTTGGTGATGTTTGAGAAGTGGCAGCAAGGAGACAGCTTTCTGATTTCATCCTGAAATTCTGGAATTAGAGCACAGAGCATCTCATGAAGCCAGATGGGCTGTATGTGAACTGTGGAGTCACTGCTCATCACTCATCATCACCCGACAAGAAAGGCAAAGTGATTTCCCACAACAGGTGTCCTCAGCTTCTTGTGGCAAAAAGCTCGGGGTGGGGGGAAGGAGACACCTCCCCTAACTCTCATATTCTGGGTAGATCAAACAGAAGCACCACATATGGAAACCTGCTTTCAGGGAGTTTGCCCGGGGCATCTCCTGAGAGCAGGCTTCTGGGCAAAGCATTTCAACCTCAGCAGCTTCAGACCAAATTCCTCTGTTCTTCTGGAAAGTCAGAGATGAGTAAAGTCCAGTGTTATTCTGAACAGCGAGTGCCGCATGGGTCCATGAGGGCAGGGGTCACGCCTGTCTGCCTCATTGTTGCATCCCCAGCACCTAGCCCAGTGACCAGCATATATTGCAATCATCAGAATGAACGCCTTAGTGACCTACAATGGAGCCAAGTGCAATAGCGTCTTGCACTCTCCAGCTCACGATGGCTTAGCACACTAGTGTGCTAAATCCTGCCTGTGGGATGTGAGCCAGAAAGTCTGGGTTCGAGAGCTGCTCTTCTCCTTGTGTTCCTTCATTCAAACCACTAACCTTCTCCTTCTGGCTCCTCAATAACGAGGTCATGGTGACACCTACGTAGCCAGACCGTGGTGAGGATAAATGAATAATGTGTTAGAATGCCCCTCGGTGAGCAACAAGCTGCTACACAGATGTAATAATTGATTACAACTGCCAGAGGGCGAGGAGCAAGCCGGCCATTTCTCATCTTATCCAGATGCCCATTACTTGGAGGTGGTCAGAAACCCAAAATCCCTTATTGTCCACATCCTTAAGAGACCCTAATACAATTTGGCTGGCTGGGAGGCTCTTAGTCTTATTTGAGAGATGAATGCTATAATGGAGGCTTCTTCCAGTATTGGCTGCAGTCTGCTCACTCATTTCAATTCCTTAACCATAAGCCCATTTATCTCCACTTCAACTCCAGCCCAGGACTCCCAGCAATGTCCCCTCCGAACAATTGTTTCTGTACCCCCACCCAAATGTTTGTGTCCTTCTTGTACTAGGGAACCATCCTCCAGCCCGGTGTCAATCCATGTTCAGCCAGATGCTGGGACGGTGCTGTTGGCTTCTCATCTGCTGGGCAGGCCTAGTCCCTGACCATGGGATGGGGAGTCGTCAACTTGCAGATGATGGACAGGGAGGCTTCAAATGCCTCTCACTGCTTCTCCAGCCCCGTCACCTTTTCCAAACTGCCCTTAGCTCTCTGGACCTGTAGAAGGCCAGTGAACCAAAGAGGATTAAATACTTAGAATTATAACTTCTAGTTTCCACCTGTTCTTTAAATCCTTGGGTGTATTTCAGGCCATTGATTCTGCCTCTCTGTGCTTCTCATCTTCACAGCTGTGATAAGAGGTAAACATTCTGGAGACTTGGCGAGGTTTAGCTGGTCAAATCCAAAGCCTTTTACAGGTGTTGGGGACCTTCGGAGTGCTGAGTAAGTGAAGCCTGTTGGCTTTGTAGCACACTGACTTGAAATTTACATCTCACGTGTTTCATTTGTGTAACTAAAAAACTAAATGTATTTTCAAAATCAAAATCTTAATATTTCTTCTGATTTAGCTTTTTTTTACATCATTAATTAGTAGGGTCAATGAGACAAGGAGATCATATTTAGGTAAATACTCGTAAGGAGAAATGTGATCATGAGATCATATTTATGTAAATATCAGAACATTATTTGGGCAGTATTTCAGTGGATGCAGAGAGGAATGAGAAACATCCACTGCATATAAGCAATTGGCCAAATAGCTATAGAAACACGTCTATAAAATTATTTGTATTATGGCATGCATTCTCTATCACAGACACCTCCAGGTTTGTGGGGAGACACTGCGGGGAAGCAAACTGCTGGCCCGGGGAACTCACAGGTAGCTTCCCTGAGGAGGCAATATTTAAACAGAGGCATGAATCTATTCACGAACACTTATTTTTTACTGTCTACTTAGCATCTGGTACAATTCTTGGAGATACTTTTACAGCAGTAAGCACGCAGACAAAAATCTCTGTCCTTGGGCAGTTCAGTTCTGGAGGATGTTTGTAGACATGAATGAAGATAAAAACATTCATTTATGCAAGGAACTAGATGCCTCTGGTCTACCTGGGGTATTAGACATCTGGGAGGGCACGGTGAGAAATGAGGCATGAGGGGCAGACAACGGCCAGATCCGGAAGAATCTAATTTCACGGCCTCGTGGTTTATCTTCTTGACTGCAAATATGCAAAGGTTGGATTTTCAGGACAACTCTAGTCACAGCTACAAAAAGCCTTTTCATCCTGCAATTGCTTTGGGAAAAGCAAGTCTGAAACTCTCTGCCAACCACATTTTTAAACATCAACACCCTTGTTTTAAGTGCTGCAGTTGTGGAATTTATTAGGAATAGAACCATCGTACAAGAACGGGATAAACTGTGCCCTATCTATGCATCTACTTTAGATCTGAGTGAGCTGAGCTGCTCGTGTGCTTTACCTGCCTGATGTCTCCACCAGACTGAGCCTGAGAGCAGAGATTGGTGTCTCTGCTCATCCTTGTACCCCACGCACGAAGCCTGCTGCCTACCAGGTAGTAGCTGCTCAGCAGTTAGAAGGCCCTGTGGATGAGGCTGTCATTTCCATTTTAAGTGATAACTATTTATTTCAATAGAGCTGCTGTGAATTTCTAATTTTAAATATACTCTATACCACAGCAGTTCTAGAAATCATTTTCAGCCACCTTTCTAGCTTCAAGAAAATGGCATAAAAACTAAAACTTCAGATCCCTTCAAGATTTAGTCATTTACACACCCCATTTCCCCCCTTCTTATACTGAAGTCTGTCCATTCAAACTGCAGAAAGCCCAGGGGGAGATTTTGTGCTGACAACCAAGGCTTTAGAATCCAATAAAAAAATAGATATAACTGAACCTCGAATAAAAGAAAACAAACAACCATACAAACCAAAGCCCACGTTTAAAATGAAGTTTGCCTTACACGGTTGAGACGGGCATCTGGGGGATCAGCCCTGGCGTGCAGCCACATTCTCCGACACACAGACCAGCCATGAAAAATAAGTGAAAGCACTGCCAGCAGTTTCTCCCATCTTCTGATGAATCTTAAAGGAGAACTGATGAAAAACCACAGCAACGCCTCTCAGCATTCTGCCTCCTTTTGCAGCTCCTCATAGCTCTCTGCCCATGTCAGTCAATCTGAAGCTTCTCCACCGCTTCTCCCAAGCTCCCCAGAGACCCCTCTCCCAACCCAGGCTTGCCCTTGTTTTCTCTCCCCCTGAAGTTTTCCTTCCACCTTTATTCCTTTTGGCTCATCACAAACAGTCTCCAGCCCTTTCCAAAGTAGCTGCCTCCTCCCTTCCCCAGCTTTGTCTGCACTCAACAATTGCTCTGATTAGACCCACCGAAGTCACAAGGACAGGCTGGGTAGTGAGGAACACACCTGAGCAGGTGCAAAGAACGGGAGCTCCAAAGTCAGACATAGGATTTGTTCCAAGGTTATAAGCACCTGCCATGGGAAATTTCTTCTTTCATGCCTCTCCCACATGCGTAGTCGTGTTGCTTATTGAAACCATTCCCATAACTGTTGCAAAAGTAATGGGCAATCACTAAAGACTTTGCTTTTATATTGTCACCCCTTAACAGATGCTCCGGTACAAAAAAAAAGAAAAAAGAATACAAAACGTCACAACACTTTTTTATAGATTACATGTCAAAATGATCACATTGTGAGTCTATTGGGTTAAATAAAATACATTACTGAAGCTTCAAAATAAAAAAAAAAAAAACAAGGCTCTGGAGTCTGGGAGACCTGAGCTTCAAGTTCTGAACCCGGAACTCGGGCGTGTTACTGAGCCACTCTGAAGCCTGCTGCCTTGCTGGAAAAATAATGAGCCTGACCTCCTCGCATTACAGGTGTAGATGAGAAAGTGCTTAGCATGGAACCCACAGTAAAGTGAGTGCTCCTAAAGTGCTAGCTATTTACAGCAATTATTTTTATTGCTGTCAGGCCTCAAAAATAACACATAATTTATAATTATAATCACTATATAAATTATAATAAATATCATCTCTAAATAATAAATTTCTAAGACATAAATTATTACAGGAAATCATTTGGCCTTATCCAAAGAGCAGCGTTTGCCTTTTCCTTGGGCTTCAGGGAGGTGACCCCTCGTCGGGGGACCTTGGCCTGTGGACAATAGTCTAACACTGTGATTTTGAGGGGGCACTGACCATGCCAGAAAGACCGACAGCAAGGGGCGGGGACTTTGGGCAACACAGCAGTGCTGACGTGTGAACTGAGATCAGACACATGAGCAAGCAGTCAGTCATGTCTCTGTGACGGAGCCCCAAGAGAAAGCCTGACTCCCAAGGCTGGGGTGAGCATCCCTGGTTTGCAATACTCTGGGCACGTTGTCACGCATCCCTAACGATGGGTCATTCATCCTGACTCCGCAGGGAGAAGCCAACTGGAAGCTCCACCTTGGCCAGCCTTGCATGCGTCTTCCCTTGTCTGTGTCTTTCCCCTGTACTAAACCATGACCATGAGTATAAAAGCCATTAGAGAGTTCTGTGAGTCCTTCCAGCAAATTATTAAAACTGGAGGTGGTTGGGTAACCCCGTGTGCAGACTGAGTACCCCCTAAACCATACAGCTGGCCCAGCACCTCATACAAGCCCACGTGCATTTCCAGGACTTTACACTGTGTATGGATTAACCTCATAGGATGTTTCTTATTTTTTGTGAGTTCCTCAGTTCTTATAAAACTCCTTTTTTCCCCCCACTGTTTTATACTTAGATATCATGGATTATGCTACAGTGCTATTACAGGAGTTTCAATAAAGTCTTAAAATGCCTTGCAGAAGTTCAAGTAGCAAGTGAGATGGAATATTGTAGATGGGGTTAGTATTATACTCACACACAAAAACACACACACACATATGCACATATATCGCATGTGTGAGTACATGTGGGTGTGTACTTTTTAGCTTACATTACTCTTGGTAAGTGGTGCCTTCCGGCCAGTTCTCTAACAGTGTCAGCAGGAAAGGAATGGGTAGCTAAGGGCTTTCTAAGTGTGTGCTTAAGTTTTCACGTACGTTTTCTCATTTATCAAGCCATGGTGAATAATCAGCTATACTCCAGGCGGCCTGGGGCAGTCTTATGAAATTGTTATGATTTGTTTCGGAGATAAAGTACAAATTCCATGATAATCTTCACAGAATTTTAATAAGGGTGAAAGGAAGGCTTAATTAAAGAGCTCTTTGTGGCATATTTTAAACCACAGCCATCTGCAAGCACTTCCCCATGGCATCTTATCACTATCATGCAGATTCAGTCATCTCTTTATCGTGTGTAGCAGGGGGCTGAGGCACAGAGACACATAGAAATAATGGTGATGCACTCATTTTTAAGGACACTACATTGTCTGCGACTTGTTCAGGCATCCAGCCCCAGATGGAGTTCCCTCTGTGCTTAGACGCGAGATGCTATTTTTTATTCCTTCTTAACCGGCTCTCTAAAAATCCTGCCCATTGCATTTTAAAGTGTGGTCCTTTTTCTAGAGCATAAAGTTTTCTAGTCAAAAAAAACTAGCAAAGTTTTCTTTCAAATGGGGACTAAAGAGTTTAGCTTCTGCTGTGATTTCTCCTAGTTAGCCATTGGCCACAATGAATATAAAAACAGTGTAAAATGAATGTTTAATGATAAGGAGTTGGTTTTAAAAATTAGGGTCCAGCCATATGAAAGAATGCTTAATATGCAATTATGAAAAATGATGCTGGAGAAGAATGTATATTGACACAGAAATAAGTCTAGGAAAGAAAAAAAACAGTACAAAGCAGCATGCACGACACAATCCATTTTTTGTTTAAAACATAAATAAACAAATGTTATACTAGATGTTTGCATTATGAGCTGTTTCTTCTTTATTCTTAACTGTGTATTTTATATTGTCTATGATCAACAAGTATTAATTTTACAATTACAAAAAATATCTTTAAAATGTAAGCTGTTTCTGGTTCTTCATATGGTGTCTGGTCTTTATATTTAGATACAGAGAACATCTATTTCCTGAAATTCTATTTGATGAAGAAGCAAAAACATAAGAATAAAATGCAAGTGACTTAATGAGCTAGAAGTCTAACCCAGAAACTTTCTCTTCCATGCAAAACCCAACAACTTCCTCCAACGTTGACAGGCCAAACTTTTCAAGGAAAAGAAACTCTCCATTGGCAGAATTGTTTCATGATTGTAGTTCTGTACAGCCACAGCTCTTCACTCTATGTATCAAGACACCATTAGGTAAAGAGCATTCAAGCAGAGGGGAGAGTTTAGGTAGAGGCATGCAGGACTCCATTCAGGAGCTAGGAGGCCAGAGCTAGAGCACAAGGACGAAGGGTAAGGTGGTGAAAATGATGCTGGAGAGGTGGGTAAAATCAGATCATACGAGGCCTGGACAACTCGGCTAAGGATTCAGATTTTATGCTAAGAATTCCTGTGTCAGAATTCCTTGATGTGTTTTTTAAATAACGTGATCAGATTTTTGTTTTTGTTTTAAAGCTGACTCCAACTATAGTTAAGCACTCGGATGAATGGGTCAAGAACCTGTATGAGAAGGCCAATTAGGAGGCAGCTGCAAGAGCCCAGGTGAGAGATGGCGATGGCTTGAATGAGGGTGTTGACAATAAATAGAGAGAGAAGAGGGCAAATGCGAGGGTTATTCAAGAGGGAGAGTAAGCGGGGCCTGGGGACAGATGGGCATTAGCTTCCTGGGGACGAGGATGCAGGTGATTGAGCCATCATCAAGCTCCGGCCTTATGTGAGACACCAGGCTGGACACCTGGATGGTGCGTGTCCTTGGTCAGCCGGCCATGGCTGGGCCCCACATTGAGGGCCAACGCGGTGCTGGAGCTGGGCAACCGCATAGGCTGTGTTCCCACGGGGGCTGTGCCATGCAGACTGCCTTTCTTTAGGAGATTACAATCTAGTTAGAAAGGAGAGAAGATATTCTTTTATTATTAAAAAAAGTTATCATATGAGTGAATAGGAAAATAGAAAGGAAGTAACCTTTTTTGTTGAGAACCTACAAATGAATTCCACCTCGCCTTCCCCATCACAGTACTGGAGCCCCTCATGTCGTAAGATGTGGTGGGGGCCTGGTTGCAGCCCCCTCCTGCCTCAGGGCCTCCAACTGCACACCACAGGACATTTCTCTGAAAGAGGCCACAACCACAAAGAAAAATAATTCTCAGAAGAGGACTCCCTGACCCCAGTGGCTGAGAACGTGGGCTGGCTGGGCAGCACGGCTCACTTCCTCTTCTTTGTTCCTCCTTGGAATGAGCAAGAACATTGTCATCTGGCTGTAGCAGAGACAGAGGTAGCAGAACCGCTTGTCACAAAAGCTTGTGCTCCTGTCGCCTTCCCCCACATAGGCTCTTGGTAAAAAGAGTTTATATTTTGGGTGCACGGGTAGTTAAGTGGTTAGAATACCCGCCTTCCATGCAGGAGACCCAGATTCAATTCCCAGACCATATACCCCCCCAAAAAAACCAGTTTACATTTTGAGAATGTAGTTGAATATCCACCAAGGCCAGGCAAGGTGCTGGGTGGTTTACACGTATTAGTTTATTCAATCTTCACAACAGCTGTGTGACGTTAGGCTGATGCCCTCATACCCATTGCTACAAACATGGGAAAAACATCGGCCAGAGTCATGGAGCTCTTGCCCAAAGTTGCACACTTGCCAGCCCCCTGACCCCCAGGTCCATGTTTCTTCACCAAGCCCATCGTCTAAATGGGCATAATGAGAGCAGGCTCTCTGAAAATGGAAAGATAAAAAGATTAACTCAATCAACTGTGCTCTGGGACCCAGAGGAAGTTGGATTTAGGTCGTGTATCAAAGGGAGGTATTTTCACGGATGGAGTGGACAATTCTTTGACATCGAAATGCTTTGACCATAATACGTAACCTTCATGATCTATTTCCAGCCAGCTATTTTCATCATCCCAAGCTGAAATTCACACTCATTTAGCAATAACTTCCTATTCCTCCCTTCCCCCACCTTCGGTAACCACTGTTTTCCTTTCTGTCTCCATGAATGTCCTTATTCCAAGTACTTGATATGAGAGAAATCATGTAATATTTTCCTTTTGTGTCAGGCTTATTTCTCTCAGCATGATGTCTTCAAGATTCATCCATGTATTAAGATTTCGTTCTTTTTTACAGCCGAATAAGATCCATCGCATGTATGTGCCACATTTTTTTATCCGTTCATCGTTTAGGTTGCTTCCATCTTTGGGCAATTGTGCATAATGCTGCTATGAACACTGGCGTGCAAGTATCTGTCCTAGTTTCTGCTTTTCAGTTCTTTTGGACAAACCCAGTTTGGGGTCACTTTCTTTGTAAGTCACATAAGCTGCTCTCACCGCTCACTTTGGGTTACGATATCTCTTGTCCTAGGACATCAGATGAAACACAGACTATAACTTCTTGTCAAGTTTTTATGGGGCTCATTTCATCTTATAGAACTCATCTCATGTTTGGCTCATTTCGTTCGCCTGCTCTAAATCCTTCAACAGCTTCCCGCTGCCAGCAGAGCTCAATAGGAGCTCCTGACCCTGACCTGAAAAGCCCCTCCCAAGCCCCCTCTCCCTTCACTCCCCTCACGTTCCATGTCCTCTCCTGCCCTTCCTCCTATTCAGGACGCACCTTCCCTCCATCCTACCCGTGGAAGTGCCTCCTTATGGAACACACCCAAATCCCACTCCCTCTGGATCCCAAAACACTGTCAATTGAGGATATATTCTTTTTAATCTTTCCATTTTCTAGAGCATCTCTTCTCAGTATTGGTCATTTGGAAGAGTGGCATGAGATCAGGTAAAGCAGCAGACTGGGCAGGCATGTTCCTAGAAGCCTTCCCTACACCAGGAAGGCTAATAATAACTTAACCATAACTTACTTTTCAAGGACACAACTGCAAACCGAATAAATACATCCAACTAAATTCTAATGAATTATTCCCAGCTCATCACCCTGTTAGCTGGATCCCTAGACTTCTCATGCTCACTCCCCACCATGCAACCAGAAGAAGTGGAAGAGAGGAGAGCAGTACCTTTGTGAATATCGCTGTTTCATCTGTCCATGTGAGCACACTGCTCCCAGGGCCTGGGAAGGGGTCTGAAAAATGAGGGTCCCTGAATCTGTGTCTGATTAGGACAGAACCTTAAGGGGCAACTGCACTTAGGAAATGAGAGGGAGAGAAATTGCCACAATTAAATTCCAATTTAGGATAATTGTTTCTTTCACATGGGTAGAGAAAGCAGATCTTCTTTTTCTTTTTATTTATGTACCAACAATTTATTGACCCTTTGCTGGGTCCTGAGATTATACAAGCAAACACGTCTCAGTTCCATTTAAGCACTCTGAGGCTAGCCACATAAGCAAGTCATGCAACCGGGGTGTGTTCACAAGTGGGCATGTAAAGGTGGGAGCAGCAGGCTCGCCTAGAGCTTGGGGCTTCTAGAACCTCAAGGAAGACGTCCTAAGACTGGTACCATTTGAGCAATGAAGGGGCTGCACATGCTTGCCAGGTGGACAAGGAGGGCTAGTGCTTTCCAGGCAGAGAGAGCCAGGTGCAAATGAACTCAGCAGGCAAGTTCAGGGGAGGCCCCTTAGTGGGTTAACCCAGTGCACACAGTGGGGCTTGGCCAAAGAGGACAGCAGAAAGGACACAGGAGCTGTAAAAGAAAGAAGCTCAGGGACCTTTCTGGGGAGTTTAGGTCTTACCTGCAGCCAGTGCAGAAGGAAAGGAGTGGGTAAGAGGAGAGCTGCTGGAGCAGGGAGCCCACAGCAAGAAGTTCTAGAAAGACGTGGCTGCAGCCTGAGCTGAAGAAATGGCAGAGATAATGTTTTAATGTTGTTAGATTTTGGTGCAGATTGGCTGGGTGTTGGAGAGACAAGAGTTTGCATATGAGGACTTAGAAATCCTGTAATGATAACAGCAATACAAACTTTTATTAGAGAAGTTTTAAGTACACACAGAAGATAATAGTATAATGTACCACCTTGTTCCCATAATCCCACCTGAATAGTGATCAACATTTTGCCAGTCACATATAAATACTGTCTGAAAGGTCAATTTAGAAACATATTATAAAACTTACAAAAATAATAGTAATTATATATATGTTTTTATGCTTCTAGTGATATCTCAAATAATTGAGGGAAAAGGAATATTCAATAAATAGTGTGGGGTAACTAGTTAACTATTCAGGAAAAATAATGTTTAGAACCATACCTCATACTATATTCTAAAAGACCCAATGGGTAAAATTATTTTAATGCTAATTTTCAGTTTGGAAAAAACTTTCTAAGCATAAATCTAATGGAAAAATAATTGAAATAGAAAAGATAAATAGTTTTAACAAAATAGTCTCTTAAAGCCTTCTGAAAATAGCCTTGATTCTTGAAGATAATTGAATAAGTATAGAGCTTGTAAGGTGTGACTGTGTGACTGTGAAAACCTTCTGACCGACACTCCCTTTATCCAGATGAGGAAGACATAAAAAAGACAAAAAGTAAATAAATAATAAGGGGGAGGAGGGCTTGGGATGTTTTGGGTGTTCTTTTTCACTGTTATTTTTTTTTCTTTTTTTTTTTTTTTGAAGTAATGAAAATGTTCAAAAATCAATTGTGATAATGAATGCACAGGTATATGATGATATTGTGAACCACTGATTGTACAATTTGGATGATTTTATGCTATGTGAATATATAATATATCACAATAAAACTATATTAAAAAAAAAACCTTCTGCAAAGCCTCCTTGACCAAAAGGGACAAATTAGAAATGAGACAAAATAAAGTGTCAGTGGTGGAAAGATTTCAAACAGAGCCGAGAGGTTATCTTGGAGATTATTCTTATGCATTATATAGATATCCCTTTTTAGTTTGAGGTGTAATGGAGAGGCTGGAGGGAAGTACCTGAAATTGTTGAGCTGTATTCCAGTAGCCTTGGTTCTTGAAGACAATTGTATAAAGATATGTGACTGTGTGATTGTGAAAACCTTGTGTCTGGTGCTCCTTTTATCCAGGGTAGGGGCAGATGAGTAAAAAAAAAAAGGATAATAAATAAATAATAGGGGGGATAAAGGGTAAAATAAATTGGATAGATAGAAATACTAGTGGTCAATGACAGGGAGGGGTAAGGGGTATGGGATGTATGAGTTTTTCTTTTTTCTTTTTATTTCCTTTTCTGGCATGATGCAAATGTTCTAATACACAGCCATGTGATGATATTGTGAGCCATTGATTGTACACCATGTACGGAATGTATGTGTGTGAAGATGTGTCCACAAAAATGTTTTTTAAAAAAGAACTAAAGGACATCAGGAAAATGAGAGATGAATACCAAGAGAATAACAACAGAGAGATGGAAATTATGGTAAGGAACCAAGCAGAGGTGAAGACCACAGTAACAGAAATTACAAGTTCCCTGGAGGGGCTCCTCAGCTGACTGGAGTGACAGAAGAAAGAATCAGTTTACTTCAAGATAAGACGATTGAAATCATCCAGTCTGAGAAACAGAAGGAAGGAAAAATGAAGAAAAGTGAGTTCCAGGAGGAGAAGAGAGAAAAGGGCAGAAAGAAAACTCAAAGAAATAGTGACTGAAAACTTCTCTAATTCAATAAGAGATATAAATAAAAACAGTCAATGAATTCCAAACAGGATACACCCAAATAGACCAATGCCACAACATAATAAAATCAAACTGTCAAATGCCAAAGAGAAAATTCTGAAAGCCACAAGAGAGAAAGAAACATGCATCACATACAAAGGAGCCTCAAGAAGGTTGTGTCATTTCTGGAAAGCAGAGAGGCAAGAAGGCACAGGGATGACATATATAACGTGCCGAAAGTCAAAAATTGCCTACGAAGAATTGAATATCCAGCAAAACTGTCTTTCAAAAACGAAGGAGAAATTAAGGCATTCCCAGACCAACGAAAGCTGAGGGAGCTCACCACTAAACTAGCCTCAGGAGATGTGAGAGAGAGTTCTGCAGGTTGAAAGGAAAGGGCAATAGACAGATGACAAAAGTGGCGTGAAGGTCTCTGGTGAAGGTAACGACGTGGGTAAATATAAATGCCAGCACTACTGTACTTTTTATCTATAACTCCATTTTTTCCTCCTTACAGGATCTAAGAAGTAAATGTATAAAATGTAATTATAAATCAGTGGTTTGGGACTCAGAATGTATAAACGCATACTTTGTGACAAAGACTACATCAAGGTGGGAAGACGGAGGGATTTAGAAACCTAGTTTGTGTATACATTGAATCTCACAGAGACAGAAGTCAGAAGAGAGATCACCAAGGCAAGTGGCAGGGCAAACGGGGAGTTAATATGTAAAAGAACCCATAGGGTTTCTGTCTAGGGAGATGGGAAATTTTAGTAATGGAAGGAGGTGTGGGTATCACGATATTGTGAATGTGATTAATCTCAGTGAGTGATTGACATGGGAAAGTGTATGTTGTATGTATGTACCCACAATTTAAAAAGAAGAAGTAAAAGCAACTAAAGAGACAATGACAATTAAAGGCAATATATGATCCTGGATGGGATCTAGCAAACGAGGGAAAAGTTCTCAAGGGGACTTTATTGGAACACACGAAAAAATTAGAAGCTATACTTCATATCAATGTCAAATTTCTTGAACTTGATAACTGCACTTAAGCTAGTTACAAAAGTAAATTTCCTTGTTCTTAGGAAATGTACAAGGCAATATTAAGTGTTCAAGGAGCTGATGTATACAACCTACACTCAAGCATTCAGAAAATGGCTTGATAGCTAGGAAGAAGGACAGACAGAAAAAAAGATGGATGGATAACTAGAATGGTACAGCAAATGTGGTTAAATACCAAAATTAGTGAATCTGGGTACTGGAGGTGGGGGTAGGGTACTGGGTACTGGAGGTTGGTGTTCTCTGTATGAGATTTGTTTTATTTTTGTAACTGTCTTGTAAGTTTGAAAATAATTCAAAATAAAAAGGTTTTTAAAAAACTTTCAGCAAGTCAATGATAAGGAAAAGTAAATCAAGAGAAAAGTGACAAATTAAATATATACATATATTACAGAGTTCATGTCTTTAAAATATGAAGTACCCTACAAATTAAGAAGAAAAAGATAAATGCCAATAGAAAAATAGGCAAAGAATATGAACATAACAACCCTCAAAGGAAAAAGTATAAGTTGTCTATAATCATATGGAGGAAAGTATCAATCTTGCTAATCAAATAAATTATCATGAAACAGAGTCCATTAATGCTTATCAAATTGGCAAAATTTATTTCTAAATAGCAGGCTTAGGATTGATGAAGTACTAGAAATTGGCAGCCTTATGTAAACTGGAGGGCAATTTGACAGACAGTTTCTATCAAGAGATTTACAAATATTCACACATTGACCCATTAATTCCATGCTCAGTAATTATCTTAAGAATATAATCAGAGACATATAAAAAGGTGTTTCTACAAGAGTGTTTGTCACAGTATTAATTAGAATAGTGAAATATTTGGCAGCAATGTAAATATTCAACAGGCAAATGCTTAAATTTATTGTGATTTGGTAGATTCATGTATCATATGGTAAACAGTGCATCTTTATAAGAATCACATTTTCAAAGGCCTTCAGGGCATGGAGAATTGCTCTATTATGTATTATGAAAAGATATGACCCAATTTCACTTTAAAAAGCCAATATAGTTTTTTTTGTTTTGTTTTATCACATGGCCAGGCACCGGGAATTGAACCTGGGTCTCCAGCATGGCAGGCGAGAACTCTACCACTGAGCCACTGTTGCCCACCCCCAATATAGTTTTAAAAAGCAACATACATATAGTTATAGCTGTATATGTAATATGTATATATGCTTACATATATGCAAGTAGTGATCTGTAGTTAAAAAAAAACTGGCATTAAGTACCCCAAAATGTTAACTGTGATAATCTCTTAGAAATGGGAATCTGGGTGACTTTTTATTCCACATATTTTCCTATATCTTCTACCATGAACATCTGTTAATTTATAATAATAAAAAGAATATTAGATTGTTTATGAAAGTTAATTTATTTGCATTCTGTTTCTGAAATGATTTCTATATTGAAAAAGGAATAGACTCATTACTTCCCAAATATAAAGAGCAACATCAAAATCCATAATGTGAATATTTCTTTGCCTGGGGGCAACTTTCCAAATCAGGAACTGCACAAATGAGGGAACGCAGAGGATCGGAGCCTGGTGGTGGAATCCCATTTCATGCATGACATGGAGGCATTTCTAGTGATCTGAGCACCCAGTCTTTCCAAACAATGTGTTTCTTCAGTTTATTTATGTCTCACCATAAACATACATCAAAAGATGTTTGCTCTCTCAAGGAAGAGGAGAATCCTTGTCCTGGGGACCTCAGCGGTATTTTTCTCCCATGAAATTGGTCATTTCCAGAAATAGGAAGATTGCTTCTTTCTGAAGTAATGTTTTCCAGTTTTGATTGATTCTGTTAAAGAGGGCTTTCATTTTCACATAAAACCTGACTGACTAAAAATTCCTCTCATTGGTGTTAATACTACCCTCTCGATCCTGCAAGTTGGCATTTTTATCTGCCCTCAACTGTCTTTCCTCCATTTGTCCATTTTGAGCTTTTCCACACACAATGTGATTTCCAGAACTTTCTCCCTATGGGTATGTTTGTCCTGCCCCCAATCCGCCATCCTGAAATGCAGAGCACAGGGGGCACTGTCCTCTCCCTGGATGGTGACACCCACCATTGTGAGAGCTTTAGCTGTTCCGCAGCTGTGCCACTTGCTGATTCATACATTGAACTTAGACCAACAAAACAAAACAACAAATTGAAAGTCTTCCCAGGTGCTTTTCATGTGAGGTTTGGTAAGTCAAGAGTAACTGATTGAAATGCCTCCATTCTTTCCCACCCGCCATTAAATCCCTAGAGTAAAGCCAGAATAATCTTTTAAAAATATGTCAGATCAGTTCACTTGTCTGCTCAAAACCCTCCAAGATAAAGCACAGTCTCTTATGGTCGCCTATTATTGGCTCCATCTTATGTTCCTGAGCCTACCTCCTCCCCATAACTTTCTCTCCCTCCCATCGGTTCTGCACACTTGCCAAATGGGTCTCAGCCCTTCCACTGCCATGTCTTCCAGAATGCTGTTGAGCATCTCAGAGCAAATATGGCCTCCCTGGCCTTTTTGAGGCAGCCCCGCTCCACCCCCTTTGGCTTATTCAACTAGTTTTAGTGCAGAGATACATATCACTGCCTGAAATTATATTTTACATTTATGCATGTATGTGTTTACTGTCTATCTGCCACACTAGAATGAGGCTAGGATTTTGTCCTGTTTCCCACTGTATCTCCAAGTCCCATGAGTGTGCCTGGTACACAAAAGACACTCAATAACATGTCAAATAAATGAATCCTGGGTGCAGAATTTTGAATCCCCTCCTTCCTAAATGTGGGCTTTTACTTTGATCCAGGTAAGTGTATTCTAAGTATTTTCTGCTCACCTTTCCTCTTTACCCACATTATTTTCAAGATTATTCCATCGTTCATCACCTTAGAGTTTTCCCTCAACTGCTGATCATGCACAATTTCTATAAGTACTCCATCTATACCTATGGTATTTGCTTCCTAGGGCTGCTGCAACAAAGCACCACAAACTTGGTGGCTTAAAACAACAGCAGTTTATCATTGCACAGTTCTGGGTGCTAGAAGTCTGAAATTAAGGTGTTGGCAGGCAGTGTTCCCTCTGAAACCTCAAAGGGAGAACCCTCCTTCACCTTTTCCTGGCTTCTGGTGGTTTGCCAACAATGCTTGGCATTTGTTGGCTGGCAACTACAGCACTTCCATCTCTGTCTGCATCATCACAGGGCCTTCTCCCCTGTGTATCTGTGTCTAGTCTCTTCCCTTCTTATAAGGGCACCAGTTGTATTGGATTAGGGATCCCCTACTCCAGGATGACCTCACCTTAGCTTAAGTAATTATATTTGCAATTACCCTGTTTCCAAATAGTATCACATACTGAGTCACTGGAAGTTAGGACTTCAACATATCCTTAAGGGGATGCAATTCAACCCATAAAGCCTACCCATACAATGGTATAAAAAATTCAATATGTACCTTCAAGTTCCTTATAAACTGTTAGCTACTCTGCAAATGTTAGTTATGGTGTTTACATGGCATTTGTATGATTCCATATGTATGATTATATATTTATGAAAATATGTATGCTTATAATAGTAGATAATATATAATGTATATATTTATGACATCTATTTTATGGATATAGCATATATGGAGAAGGAGAAAGAGCAAGGCAGAATCTTAGATGGAGCCTGAGGGTCTGCAGAAGGGACCAAGGCCAATCCTACCTAGGGAAGCTGGATGAAAAGGACCACACGTCCCAGGCTGCTAGGTCTCCTCTCGACCTCCATTCCACCCTCTGCTCCCAGGGCCCGGCAAAGCTGGAGGGAGAGGGCCAAGCGGAGTGGACTAGACTCAGCTCCCCAACCAGCCACGGCAGCCCAGGCCGGGCCGAGCTCGGCACAGGAGAGAAGGGCAATTTGGAGAGTATGTGAGAACAAAGTTTTACTAATACTTTAAGGAGGTGAATGAGACTAAAACACTACAAATGAGGGGAAAGTTGTGGAATTTGCGCTGAGATGCCAATGAGTGCCACAGTTACCCAGTGGGCAGAAAAGGTTTTTACAGTCCAGTTTGGAGCAGCCCATACCTACTGTTTATGCTGGGAACAAAACACCTTTTTTTTTTTTTGCCCTTTACCAAATTGGATCAGAGGCACAGACAATTTGTAGGCAGCATATCATCTGCAATTGGCTGGTGCTTTGCTTCTTTCTTATCCTGCAGTAGCATGCTGCCTGGCTGCAGCTGTCTGTGCTTTCTCTACCAGTACTTGTCATGGCTGCCCACGTGCTGTGCATAAGGACTGGATGAGATAAAAAATGAAGCTACCACTGAACCACTGAAACTGCAGAGGAAGGTGCTAATGCGATGGAAGTTACCCCGCAAATATCCCCTGGATACTCTCTGCTTGTCCTTGGTTATCAGATCCTCGCCAGCCTCGCCTGCAGCCATCTACAGGCAGGTCACAGGGCACATGTGACACTGCGGCCCATCGAGGGCCGTGGGAAGTGGCACTCATGAAGAACTAAATTGCTTTATCATACCCAGTACAAAAGGAAGGGTGAAATTAGAAAACAAATATTGATTTAATGCGAAAGACATTGCATATGTTACCTCCTTTAATGCTCACAGCAATGCTCAAATTTTCTAGATTTCACAAAGACTATGAGGATCCAGGAGGTTACATGACTTCCCGAGGCCACAGTGTGGGACAGAGCAGGGTTTTGGCCCAGATCCACTTGACTTTTAAAGCCTTGCTCACTCTAAGATACCCACTCCCTCTCCCTGAGTGTTTTAGGGATGGGCACTTTCCCTCGGCTACAGCCCCGGGCAGGCACGTGTGACCCATGTGAAGACTTCAAAAGTGAGGAATGAAGGCGACACTTACAGAGCACATGTGAAGGACATCTGCTCAGTGCATGAATAGCAAAGATACTTCAAGGAGCTTCCGCTTGGACACAGGGAGACTCTTTAAGATGGGACCGCACTTATGTTGCTACCGTGCTGATCTGTGACAATGCCATTTCTCTCTGAAATATTTATCTCAAACCCCTCTCTCCATACACGCATGCACACACCACACACACTAACACCCACATATGTATTTCGTACGTTACATATTTTCTCTGTGTTTTGATTGTTATTTTACCTATTCAGCCAAATGAGCACCTGGCAAATGAGAGCCGTTGCCCTACCTTGAACAATTGCTGAAAGCACTTGATTTATTCTGCAGCGGCTTCGCTTTCTGACACTTATTCTGAGTTCTGATTTATTTGGAGTTTTGGCCCATAATCGTTGATAGATTGTGATTAAATGATAGTGCGGAGCCTGGGAAAACGTGGTGAAGGAAAAAAAAAGCACAGATTCATTTTATATGGACTGGAAAAATCCTCAAGGAATTGGTTTGCAAAAGCTCAGCGGACAAGAGTTGGTGGGAGTTCTTTGACATTATAAAAGACAATGTTATACATAGTTTCTGCCTGTTAGGACTAACTACCACCTTGATGAATGGCAGCCAGAAGAAACCTTGGCGGGAGGCATCCTAAGACTTTGCAAGGGGATGTGAAGAGGATGGGAGTGCAATTGCCAGTATCATCCTCCAATTCCAGAGAGCCTATTACTTGATTACCTCTCACGACACTGGAACTATGGCTCTCTGGTGTTTAGGTCACACATTACCCACTCTAAACACGGAGAGCATGTGTGGGTCCATAGAGGCAGTATTGGGGGAAATACTTGTGATAATATGAAGCAAAGCAAGGCGCTAAACAGATTTGGTTCTATGGTATGATCATAACTGTGAAAAAACAAAAGCATGAAATCATACAAATGAAACAGACAAGGCAGAAATATACAGGTTATTAATAGCAGTTGTCTTAGCTGGTACTATTATAAGTTGTGTTTTCTTCCTTTTCATTTCTCTATCTTCCAATTTTTCTGGAATATTCATATGCTATTACAATAGAAAAATCTTATTCTAAGAAGAAAGAACTTAATCTTTTTCTCTTTGTCTGGAAAGTGTACTGTTTTATGAGTTGCCTAGCTGCTCCGCTGACACCTACTTTTCCATCAGCCAAGCCAACATACATTACTTGAACAGATGATGGAAACATCAGGGAATTAGTGGGGTGAGGCTTTGACTTGGGGAAGCCGAGTGACAAAGAGCAGTTAATTCTGTATCACTTAGTAACTATGCCCTGGCAAACACTAAAAGAGCTACTGACTTGCCAACCTAGTGCCAACCTCCTTTAAGCACTATTTAAAACTTTTATTACACTTGAGAAGCACTATGGAAGTCATTCTTTTCAAAGTGACACTCTGGACAGAATAAACCAACAAAGGAAATTTTGGTGGTTCATGGGGAAATAGGGCAAGTATTGGCATTGAAATGGTTATAGAAAACTTATAGAGAAATGGATATAAAAACAAGGTTTTTTATAAGTGTGCTTAACATGTGAAATACTCAAAGCGTAGCTGTTTATTGCTTTTAAAAGAATCTTTATGTTTACTTTACTTACCTTTACTCCTTTCAAGAAGAAGTAGCTTAGCAGGAGTGTGCAGTGGTGTAATGGGGATGGATGCAGGAATCAGATTGCCTGAAGTCAAACCCAGGTTCCCTAAGTCCACGATGATGGGAAAGGTATTGAACTTTCTGTGTCACACTTTCCTCAGTTGTAAAATAGAGCAACTAAGAGGTTAAGAATGATTTCTAAAGGATTTGATTCTAAATGATATAAAAGCATTTACATAGTGTCTGGTCAATATGAAGTCTTAATAAATATTAGTTATTAGTGTTATCATCCTCAATATCAGATACTTCAACCAGTAGTAGGAGAGCCTGTCCTAAACTTTTAAATCAAGTCCCTTGCTGTGGGAGTCACCACATGTCTGCATCCAATCTCGCCTGGGTGGTACTGCCAGAAAGTGTGTGTGGCAGGAAGTTAGAACTGGAAATTCTAAGATGTTAACCATATCTAAGAATCTCTTCTGTACTCAGTTTTCAGTGAAGGAAAGAGAAGCTTGAATATATTGGGAGTGGGAAAATCCAGAACATGGACATTCCAGCACTGTTTCTTTTGGAATACAAGCTGCTACTTTGTTTTCAGTGTTGGAATGAAAATTTATTTTGGCAAGGATGAGGCTATTTTCCTTCCATATGTTTTGAAATTTAACATGCCAGATACCAATGGGCTCAGCTTTCTATGCAAGAACATTAGACATAGCATCCAGTGGATCTCCATTGTCTTTCTAAGTGGCACATCTACCCTGCCTTCGAAGCTCTGGTTCTTTTATGGAATCAAGCCTGAATTAGAGTTTTCTGCATTTCTGAAGATTTAGTCTCTATGGTATAGGAATACCAATTCTGACAGAGCAACGTAAAAATAGTCATGTAATGGAAAAACTCTGGGTATATCTGGAACAAGCAAATATAGAACAACTCTATAGCAACATTTCAATTACATAGGATTCCAACAGAATTAAAAATCCCCACTGGGAGTGATCTCACAATGAATCATTACAAACTAAAGAAGGAAACAAACTACTATGATGATTGGAAGTCTAATATCAGAAAAAAATAGTATCTTAATAATCTAAATGTTTCAAAGAATAAGAGACTACTAATTTAAGTATGTTTAGAATTATTAAAGAGATAAAAGAAGGGAAATAATTATGATGAAAAAACAGGACAATAAAAATGATCAGGCAAATTGGAAAAAGAAACAATTTTACTAGAAATGAAAAAAATAGTTACTGAGATTAAGTTCAATGGACAATTAAATAGCATATTAGACACAGCTGAAGAAAGAATTACTGAACTGGAAACTTGAACTGAGAAGGCAAAAAAATAGTATAGGTGAAAGATTTTGAAAGAATGGAAGATTGAATGGAATATTTCAGCAGATATCTAAAAAAAAAAAGTAACAGAATACAGTAATAGAAAGGATAAAACTAAAATTGGGAAATAATTTCTTAGAATTTTCCAGAAATGATGAAGAATATGATACTTGAGTCCAAACAGGGTGAAGAAAAGAAATAAGTCCTTATATAAAGATATAATAGTGAAGTTACAGAGCACAGAGTTAAAGAGAAAAGACAGCTCCATATAAATAATCTACACTTAGACTGACAGCAGTCTTCTCATCAGCAACAATAAAGACCAGCAGGCAATGAAATAATATTTTCAAAATTCTGAGAGAAAATTAAGTTCACTCCTTTGTACTCAACTAAAAGTTTTATATTTAAGATTGAACACTAAGCTAAACAATCTTTCAATAGCTAAGGTGAAATAAAGATATTTTCAGACACATTTTGATAGTTTGCCATCAACAGATCTTCATGACAGAATGATTTCTAAAGGATCCATTTTGGTCAGAAGAAATTAAACTGAGAAGCTCTAGGAGTGGTATGCAAGAAGTAGGAAAAAAACATAATTATTTAAGTAAATTTAAATAAGTATAGGAAGATAATAATAATAATATAGTGACTAATTTTGATGAAACTGCTAATAAAAACAAGGTTTCACTGAAATATAAGAAAAATCATTAAGCTTGGAGTCCGCAGACCACAGGCATTGGTTCTAGTGCTAGTTTTATGAGCTCTATGACTTTGAATAAATCATTGCAAGCATCTATAAAATGATATTCAAAAAAGATGAGAATTAAGTTTTCTTCACAAATATACATTCTATGATCTTGCTGTACTGTTTGCTGGTTACCTTCCCCCTCAAGAACATAACACAAGAATTCATGTAAAACTTTCAATGGAACCAAGAAATATGCCCCTTTGACTCAAATATCTGGCTACTGAGCTACATGCATATTTGTTGCTTTCCAAAGAACCTGTGTGGCCTAGGTGCAGCCTCCTTGAAATCCCTAAACTGATAAATCCATAAGATTTATCCCAATTGTGTGTCTGGGAATACTTCCTCTTGATGCTGTTTGTGTGGAGCATTTTATGAGAGCTTGCAGCGTACTGATACCACAATGAATACAGCCTGCCCTCCAGTCATTTTTACACATCACATCAATGAATCCTAGGGTGAAACACCCCTGGGCCTGGCAGGAGCCAAAGATGCTTTCCATCCTCTCATGGAAATCATCAAAAGAAAAAAAAATGGGGAAAAACAAAGTCTAGTAATCTACTCAGTCTATTAGTGGAGGGAAAATAATACATAATCTATTTCTCCTTAGAAGATAGTGAGAACGATTTCTTTCTGAGTGAAGGGCACACTCCGAGTTCTGAGACATGTTATACATGACTACTCTTTTCCAGATACTCCTTTAATTTCTGTTAAGTTTCTAAACTAGGGAAGCTATATATCTGGTCCTAGTTTTCTTCAAGAACTCTTTGGGTCATTGTCCAATATATTGATTAATATGGTGTCAAAATCCTTCATATTCTCATATCAGAATTATTGCAACTCTAGCTTGTATTGTGTGGTTTCAGAGGGCACTTGATGGTCTATGTCCTGGCCATATCTGCAGACTTTCCTTTGGACATGTGTTTCCCTCTGCCTGGAATTTATTTTTCTCTTTCCTCAAAAGACCACTCCCTTTCATCCTTAAAGACGCTTCTTCCTTTCAGAAGCTGTCATCTAAATTTTATCAATCACAGCCTGTGTTATCGCTCTTTCTATGTGCTTCCAGAGCAAAACACTGTGCATATAAGATAGACATTATTATACTCACCATTATACCCTAATCCCCCCCCTCGCCCCTTCCAGGCACACAGAAGAGTAAGCTTTTCTAGCCCTGTGAAGTAGGCATAGTGCCATGACTTACTTTGGTCAATGACATGTGATTGGAAATAATTTGGATCCCTTTCAAGGAGGAATTATTTAAGGACTGGTAAGTGGTTCGCTGTCCTTCTTCTTCCCTCCAACCCCTACTAACATCACATGTTCCAGAAGGCAAAGCTTCTGGGTGGTGGAGGCTCCAACATCCTCATTTGCAGAGGAGCTACATGAAGAAGCATTGTCATGGAAAAGATGGTCAGACCCCATGGAGGATTTCAGGTGAGCACAAAATAAGCCCTTTCTTTGTCTTTTAGCCACTAGAACTCAGGATTGTTTGTGACCTCAATGTATCCTAACTTTCCCAGTGTAATATCTCCACAATAGTACTGATCATTTCCTGCAGAGACAAAAATCATCAAATATTTGAAATTTTGACCAACATTCTCTCTCTCTGAAAAAGAAAAGGAGTCACCACTTATCTGTGCCTTGACCATCAAGGAGTGTGGCAGGTTCAGCTGGGTCTGAGTCCACATCTTGGATCCACCCCTTGGTTTCACTGTCCTTTCTGAGAAGATGCATCATCAGAGGGTAGCAACATAAAGAGGCATTGTCAGAGTGCCTCAGTAGAGAAGACCTGGCAAGATACAGGCAGCCACCAAGGAAGGCTTGAACAACTGGACTTATAACAGTCAGGAGCCTCAGACACTTACTGCTGGGTGACAATACCTGTTCTGAGGGGTAGATTCCTGGTATCCTTAGGGGAAGCAGAAGAGGAACTTTAAAATCCCTGTAGCCCTAAAATTCTAAGATTCTATGATTTTCAAGTGATGATAAAGATCATAGGAAAATGACAGGCTGAGACACAAGGAATCCGGAAGAGGATTCAGGTATTTTGTACACCTTTGGTACATAAAATAGATAAAGATAGAGATGTGGGAAATGAGGCAAGAGGAGATAGAAAGCAGCATCCCAAGGCCCGCCATCTTTCTCCGGGTCTCAGGCAATAGCGTCTGAATTGAGTATCTCTCTCCTTTTTCAATATAATGGGCAAATAAATTTGGGGTAACACCTAAACTGCTTTATTTTCTGGCTTCTGAGCTAATTTATGTGATTCTGTGATGGCAATTATTTAAATCTTAGTTCCACAATCATTACTTAATTTTTTGAAATTCTGTTCTGGCATAAACTTACTGCCTATACTACAAGTCACTATATGGTCCAGTTTACACTGTTGACCCAGCATAGTTATTAATAATACCCCCTTCTGTTTGCAGAAGTTCCCCATTGGAAGGATAACTTGAATGGTCAAACCAGCCTTCAGTACAAGTGTGGTGTGCTTGATTTTATGTAAGAGTTGGTTGCTAAGGGTTACTGGAAGAGAGACATATTGCAAATCCAAAGCTCCCAGGAGTTGAAGGGAGTGGCACATGGTATTCTGAAGAAAAATAAGCAGAGTGTGTGATGCCACTGCAAAGTCCCTGATGGGGAGGCTATCAGAGGAAGGTGGGCTGTTTTCGGTGACTAACCCACTCTATTCATCTGCTCCCATAGCCCAATCTCCAGCCCAGGCTTTGGACTCCAGCACCTGTATTTCCGGTTACCTGTGTTCTCTCTGAGGTAGAGTTAATGTGGCCAGAGATGGTGACTGTGGTTCCAGTTGTCCCTCTACCAAAGGCCTGCCTGTCTTCACTTGACAATCAACCGGCATCACAAATATAACACTGTCAAACACAAAGGCAATCTTTCCCAAGTCTGCATAAACGTTTCCCAATTCATTTTAGATCAATTTAGTTAGCAAGTCATATCATATTTCCCTTTATTGTCTCTCAAATACATACCATTTATTCCTTCTCAATTCTACCAACTCAAATCAGACACAAATCAATTTTCTAAGAATCATTACATTGCTGTCTAGTCCATTTTTCCCAAAACATAACTGATCAACTCCTTTGTTCAGATCCTTCATGGGTATCCCCTTTACTTCTGAATTAGGTCCACACTCCTCCACACCAGGACATCTAGACCCACTAGACTGTAGCCCAGACCTATCTTTCCAAGCTTATCTCAAGGGTCTTCTCAAGTGCCTGCTTGACTGAAGGATATACAATTTCTACCTCTACTTTGTGCTTTTCCAATCACGTGTTCTTAGTAAGTGGCATTGTCTCCCAATGTCCCAATTGTCACCACTCAAACCTACAATGATGTAGGGCTAGACAATGAACATTTTTTGTTTACCACATTATTAAATACTTAGAACAATAGATGGACCCTATAAATCATTTCTCATCCCCTCTAACTATTATTTAGCAGCTCTGTAGGTTTCTCAAGTTGGAGAATAGGATTCACAGATCCCTGAAATTATATTCCAAGTGTAGACTTTTCATTAGATTTTTGAAGAATCCATGACCCACAAAAAATAAGAACCAGCGGTGTATGAAGAGCTGAATAAATTATGGGTTTTCTAGCTGATCTGGAGTCTTTAGCCTCCCCTTTCTATCAGTCTTTTCCGGACCACTTGTGTTTAGGCTGGAAGTAAAGAGTGGTACTTGAGACAGCATCCTGTCTCTCAAAGTCATCTTCTGAGGTAAGAATTTAGAAAGAGTTCTACTCAGATTTTAGCAGGGAAGGATTTCCCTTACTTAGCAGTAATCCCTACTTACTAAGCAGTAAGCATGGGTCATTATTTTTGGCTTCTTTGAACCTGAACCCCTTTCTTATATTTATGAGACAGATGTGAAAATGCCAGATAAGTATTTTTAAAATCTTCCCTGTTTCTACCAATCAATCCATCAACTCCAGACATCAAATGGGAAACTATGGCCCAAAACACATGTGACAAAGCAATGCATTATGGCCATGCAAGCATGTGAAGTTACCTGAACGGGGTGGAGGTCCGAGAGACGACTTACAGTATTCAAACCAAGGGCTTCTGCAGTGGAGGTGCCATGTCCAAGCCTTTGACCAACAGCAAGGGGAATTACATTTTCTCCAGAACAATTCTGGGTTCTGATTCTGAGCGTTACCTTTGACTGCAAACCTTCTGAGCCTGGTTCTGACCCTGCCGAAAGCACTGTGAGCTACCGAATATATATTTGTTAAAAATGAAGTAAATGTACATGCAACAAAATGCACATATCTTCAGTGTACAATCAATGTGTTTTGATAAATGTATTCACTCAGCTACCACCACCCAAACCAAAGCAGAGAACACTTCCATCACTCCAGAAAGTTCTCTCATGCCCACTTCTAGTCACTCCCACCCCCTAGATTCACTTTGCCTGTTTTTGAGACTTATGTAAATGGAATCATAGAGTAGGTACACTTTTACATAAGGTTCCTGTGCTTAACATTAAAGTTGTTGAGATTCATATAGTTGTGTGTATCAGTAGTTCATTCTTTTTATGAGTATTATTTCAATTTATGAGTAGAACTTTGTTTTATGAGTATAAACTAAATTGTTTCACCAATTTCCTGCAGATAGGCATTTGGATTGTATTGGTTTTTTTTTCCTATTAGGAATAAACGTTCTAGAAAATTCTTTGCAAGTCCTTTTATGAACATAGATTTTAATTTATCTTGGGTAAATACTCAGAAGTGGAATTGCTGGGTCATAGGGTAGATGTATATTTAACTTTATTGAAAAATTACAAAACATTTTCCAACCCATGTCTAATATTTCACACTCCTACCATTTAAGAGAACACGTGTTACTCCATATTTTTGTTAACACTTGGTATTTTCGGTCTTTAGTTTTAGCCATCCCTGTAGAAGCATGCTGTTATATCATTGTGATTATAATTTTCATTTCTCTTATAACCAGCAATGTTGAGCACCTTATCCTGTGCCTATTACCCATGCCTTTAACTTCTCGTTAAGGATCTATTCCAGTCTTCTGTGCATTTTTAAGAATTAGATTATTGTTTGCTGCTGTTGATTTGTAAGAGTTCTTTCCTTGCCTTATTGTACTGGCTAGGAGCTTCAGGTAAATGCTAAATGAAAGTAATAAGAATAACATCATTTTCTTGTTCCTGAACTTATAGAGACCCTGAGACCAATTAATTTCCTCTGGAAATTGTTGATTACTCTTATAGCCAACAGTTTTACTATCGGATAGTTATCTTGAACTTCTGGAGGCTTGGTATTAAATTTCCTATGATGAGTCTGTTTTAGTTTTGCCCTTAGTCTTAGAAAGAATCCTTAGTCCTGGGATATAGAATTTTCTGTTAAGACTTCACCTTTCTAGTGGTTCATTGAAAATCCTGAAGTGTTTATCAAGTCCCTCTAACTTGGATGGATTCATCTTCAGTCTTCCCCACAGTGAGCAGCAGCTGAAATCTCTGCTCTGCTTTTTCAGACTTCTAGTTTTTTATTTCTTCTATGCTATTTGAAGCATCCCCAGTACCGGCAGTCAAGGATTTAGAGGACTTTATACTCATATTTCAGGACTCTATTCTCTGGGGGCTCCTTACTTTCCAGGACTTCTCCCTCTCAATTTACAGCTGCTGCTCTGGAAGTCCTAAATTCTGTTTTCTGAAACGTCAAGACAAGACTGCAGTGGTCTGGTTAGGACTAAAGTAGATCAGACTAAAGGGTAAAGGATGATATCGACTGTATTTTATAACCTCAACCACTGTATAAGACCAAAGGAAGAGATGTTAATTTGGTGCAATATTTATATTTTCTGTAGCACACTATCTAATTTAACTTGTATGGTCAGTTTACGCAAACACCCTAATTACATGGAAACTTGAACAGGGAGTAAGGTCGCATTGGTTTGCACAGGTTAGTGTGATGCCCTGATACATCCCAGAGTAATTTGGGCGGGTAATAAAAAGTATTTGCAAAGTCCCCTTGAGGGATTAGGGGAAAATGGAGAAATGTTAAACTTCCCCACCTGGGGAATTCCAGATATGCTCACAAGCATTGGGGACTACCAATTTAATAGGCTGAGCCCTCCATCTTGGGGCTTGCCCTTCTGAAATTAATTCCTGCAAAGGGAAGCTAAGTCCACTTAAAATTATGCCTAAGAGTCCCTCCCAGAGAACCACTTTTGTTGCTCAGATGTAGCCTCTCTCTCTAAGCCAACTCGACAGATCTAACCACTGCTTACCCCCCAACCCCACACTATGTGGACATAACTCCCAGGGGTGTAAATCTCCCTGGCAATGTGGGACATGACTTCCAGGGATGATCCTGGCCCTGACATCTGGGCATAAGAAAGACTTCTTGACCAAAAAGGGGAAGAGAAATGAAACAAAATAAAGTTTCAGTGGCTGAGAGATTTCAAACCAAGTCAAGAAGTCATTCTGAATGTTATTCGTATGCATTATATAGATATCCTTCTTTAGTTTTTAATGGATTAGAACAGCTAGAAGGGAATAGTCACAACTGTTGAACTATATTCCAGTAGCCTTGATACTTGAAGATGATTGTGTGACTATATAGTTTTTACAGTGTGACCGTGTAATTGTGAAAACCCTATGACTGACACACCATGTCCAGTGTATGGACAGATGAGTAAAAAAAATAAGGACAAAAAAGTAAATAAATAATGGGGGAGGATAAGGGGTATGGAATGTTTTGTTTTGGTTGTTCTTTTTTCATTTTTATTTTTATTCATGTATGTATTTTTTTGAGTAATGAAAATGTTCAAAAATTGATTGTGGTGATGAATGCATAACTATATGATGATACTGTGAACTATTGAGTGTACACTTTTGATGATTATGGGTATATGAATATATCTCAATAAAATTGCATTAAAAAAAAAGAAAACTGCAGCTTTTTGCTTGAGTTTTAGTCACCCCATGCCATGTGGACTTGTGAGGGCTTCATGGGAAAAGCTGTGTAAATAGAGATTTCACCTCATTTTGTTCCCTTCTTTCAAGTGTGTAACTGCCTTAAGTTTCTGCCTGCTTTTGGATGCTCTCCCATGCCTTCAAAATAGTTGAGTTCTTAGAGAAATATTTTATCCAGAGGTTAGCATTGTTATTTGGGAAAGAGTGTTGTCCAAAACAAATTACTCTGACATTAAAAATTCCACAATACCCTTAAAGAAATATTTTCTGTTCTAATAAGATGTAGTTAGAGTAGTTGGACCTTTTGCAACTAAAATTTGTGCCTAGCACCAGCAGTAATTTGATAATTAAGAGTAATGTAAAAGGTGCATAGTTGTAGCTAGATGTTTATTTTTTAATACATTATTCTGATAAATATTACCTTTTGAAAACACTGTTGACTTAAATGCTACATACATATTTTTTGAAAATACACGATAAATGTGCTTCCATGGCAGCTTGTCTTTTGTGTACCAGGATTGCCAAACTGGCTTTAAAATAGTGACTGAACCAGTACTCTTCCAATGACTGTCAGTGACTAGTGATAGAAAACCAGGCACAAAGAAATCTACTGACTCTCAGGACATGTGGTACAATTGACAAATGAAATTGTGGCATTTGAAGGGGTAAATGTGGATGTCAGAACAACTGAAGCCAGAGTCATCAATTGCCCAAGGGCTCTGCTCTTTAGCTACTTCTACTTCTCTACTCATAGCCTTTGTTCTCTCCCCAAGTGAACAAATTTGACTACTAAGAGCTGCTGAATTTTACATATTAAAAATTCAAGCAAGAGAGAGAGACAAAAAGAGAGAGCAAGAGAAATGGAGAGAGAGAGATATTCTTTGTCTCAGGGCTACAAAAAAAAATCCTGTGGATGGATTCTAATTAGCTCACTTACATCAACCTTAATCATTCACTATTGGGCAAAAAGGCAAGATCAGGCAAAATCATCTCAATAGCTGGGGATCAGAAGAGAAAGCTGGATAATCTCTACTCCTCCATTTCCTTGACCTCTATATAGCTCTAATAAAAATGACTCAAGCAGGTTTATGTGGGGACTAAATAAAACAAATACTCAAAAACTTTAGCTATTTTAAGTCATTGGGAGTCAGGGCCCGTTTCTTTACACAATACCAACTATTTTTCTTTCTTCCTAAGGCTTTAAAAAAATAAAATCCATACATTTGATTTGTTTGCACTCTAGAGGGGATCATACAAAATGAGAATCCAAAAAAATAAATCTCCTGGCTCTTTTGCAATTACAAAACCAGGACAAATAGAGATTCCAATAAACAGTTAAGAAAGAGCTTCAGGACAATTGTGTAACGATGTAGCTTTTACCATGTAACTGTGTGACTGTGAAAACTTTTTGTCTGATGCTCCTTTTATCCAGTATGGATAGATGAGTAAAAAAATACGGATAAAAAATAAATGAATAATAGGGGAGATAAGGGGTAAAATAAGTTGGGTGAATTGAAATGCTAGTGGTCAATGAGAGGGAGGGGTAAGGTGTATGGTAAGTATGAGTATTTTTCTTTCTTTTTATTTCTTTTTCTGGGGTGATGCAAATGTTCTAAAAAACGATCATGGTGATGAATGCACAACTTTGTGATGTTATTGTGAGCCACTGAGTGTGCACCATATATAGAGAGTGTGTGGGTGAAGATTTTTCTCAATAAACAATTTTTTAAAGAAAGATTGTGGTGATGAGCACACAACTAGGTGATGATAATGTGAGCCACTGATTGTACGCCATGTATGGAATGCATGTGTACATAGATTTGCCAATAAAAATATTTTTAAAAAACGAAACGGCTTCAGCAATGCTTTTATTATATTATATTATATTATTTATTTATTTATGAAGCCCCACATTTGGGGCTTCACAAAACTCTGCTTCTCTTCTCCTCCTACCCCCTCCTCCACCTCCTCTTCTTTTCCTTCTATTTCTTCCTCTCCTTCCTCTCCTACACATCCCACCTAAAAGTTATCCGAAGGCATCTAGACCTGGTGTGGTAGTTAGAGTCAGTTGTCAACTTGGCCAGGTGAAGGTGCCTAGTTCTGTCGCTGTGGACATGAGCCAATGGCATGTGAACTTCAACTGTTGCTGATCACACCTGCAGTTGCCTAGGAGGCGTGCCTGCTGCAATGAATTGTTTGACTTAATTGGCTGGTGCTAAAATGAGAGAGAGCAATGTAGCACAGCCCAAGCAGCTCAGCATACCTCATCTCAGCACTCGCAGCTCAGCCCAGGCCTTTGGAGATGCAGAAAGAAATCACCCCAGGGAAAGTTGTTGGAACTCAGAGGCCTGGAGAGAAGGCCAGCAGAGATCACCCTGTGCCTTCCCATGTAAGAAAGAACCTCAGTTGAAAGTTAGCTGCCTTTCCTCTGAAGAACTAACAAAATAAATCCCCTTTTATTAAAAGCCAATCCATCCCTGATGTGTTGCATTCTGGCAGCTAGCAAACTAGAACAGGTTATTTGCACAATGGTTGGGGAGATGGCCAAGAAGTCTCTTCCCCAGACCCTCAAACAAATTGACTGCCTTACATTATAACATTTAACCCAAGATTAAGAGAAAAGCTCGATTTTTCTG
>PVIY010025279.1:0-25398 GCA_004026745.1 Myrmecophaga tridactyla
GTTTTTAGAGATTCAAGTCTGTGACCACAGGAAATAAGATTTCCTTTCAGGGCACACATGGAAACTTTCACATCATTCATATGGTGCTTAAGATGCAAATTTGAAGCCTTCAGCTCATCCCTTTCTCTCATCAGTGTATCCAGCGAGCATCATTATACCCCTTCATTCCACAAAACTCCTTAAAGATGCCCAAAACAGTCTCATCCAGAGCCTTGCCTCATATAAGCATACAATTAGCAGAATCTAATGGTGATAATTTAAGTATCTCTTTTGCCACCCAAAAAAGATACTGTTAGTTCCATCTTGATTATTGGAAACAGAGTCATTAGTGCCTCTGAGTCCAATCAGAGTAGAAAACCAATTGTAAAACCCATTTTTAAGATTCTGTATTCTCAAAGACCATTCTCGGTACCAAGCAGTGTCAGAGCTCTTTAGAGAAGGAACCAGCAAGAGAGATATGTAAATATGAGATTTGTAAAGATGTCTCATGCAATCATGAGAATGGAAGAGTCCAAAAGCCGTAGGGCAGGTTGTGAAGCTGGTGGCTCCAATGAAGGGTCAGGACAAACTTCACAGGAGAGGCTTGCTGGCTAAAGATGCAGAGAAAGAATCTCCCTTCCTCCTTAAAAGTCCTCAACTGATTGAATTATCTCTTTGTGGGAGGCACTCCTTAATTGATTATAGATGTAATCAGCCACAGATGCAATCAACTGACTGATGATTTAATACATCAGCCTTCCAGTTTATCAACTAGCCACGAAATATCCTTGCAGCAACCTTCAGGCCAGTGCTTGCTTGACCAGACAACTGGGCATCATCACTTAGCCAAGTTGACACCAGAACCTAACCATCACAGATCCATTGACTGAGAAGTAGAATGGTGAACGGAGGGGTAAACATATGATGGAATATTGTGCAGCTCCTAAAAGGAACAAAATCATGAAGCATGCAATGAGGTAAATAAACCTTGGGGAAATTATGTGGTACAAAAAGATGATAGTGTATATACTCTAGACTTTCATCTGTTATATGAAACCAATGGCAGAGAGATTTGTTATGTCTGTAGCCTAAATTATTGGTAACACATAATCTAAATCAGTCTGCCTGGATAGTTCACTTAAACAACCCAAACTCCTAGAGCCCAGAATGGAGTCCAGAATGGGAATGAGGCTTTGTAATTATTTATAGCTTAATGAGAAAACCAGACACATCCCAGAATATATTGGGCAGATAATTAAAAATTATTGACAAAGTCTCTTGAGGGACTGGAGAAGAAATATGAAACTATTAAACTTTAATACTGGGGAAACCCTTGATACTGTCTCAAACATCAGGGACTCCCAAATCAATAGGCTAAGCCCTTGATTTTGAGGCTTGCTCTTATGAAGCTTATTTCTGTACCCAAGAAGTTAGGTCTACCTATAGTTATGCCTATGAGTTACTTCCAGAAAACCTCTTTTGTTGCTCAGATGTGGCCTCTCCCTCTTTAAGTCCAACTCTGCAAGGAAAATCATTACCCTCCCCACTACATGGGACATGACATCCAGGGGTCAGAGTCTCCCTGGCAACATTGGACATGATTCCCAGGGATGAGCCTGGCCGTGGCACTGTGGGATCCACAATACCTTCCTGACCAAAAGGAGGAAAATAAATGTAACAAAATAATGTATCTGTGGCTAAGAGAGTTTAAATAGCATTGAGAGGCTACTCTAGAGCCTACTCTTATGCAGCTTTAGGTAGATATTGCTAATTGCCATGGTTTGCCAAAGCCCAACCAACATAATTCCTGTTAACCCTAAAGAACACCCAGGGCTCTATTTGAGATTCTACAAAAGTTTCACACAGTAATATTACTTTCCAAACACCTACAACTTCCAGATAAGTTCCTAGGCCAGACAAGTCCTGAAACCCAGGGGGGCTAGCCTCTCCATGAACATGAACTAGTTCCATCCCATTATCCCATACTATCAACACCCCTTTCCAACATGAAAAAGTCAGAATGGGCATAACTTAAATATCCCTAACGATTAGGAGAAAGATCAAGGAGAAGGAAGAGTTGTAACAGAGAAGATAGCATTTAATAAATGAGCATGACTGCTGAATCATTATATTAATATTTCTCTTAGTCTCCAGTGTCTTGAAGCAACTAGAAGGAAAAACCTGAAATTGTGGAACAGTAACCTATACCAAACTCTGAATTCTGTTCAATAAATACTTATTTCAATGTACTTTGAAATTTATTGCTTTCTTGTATATATTTCACAATTTAAAATGTTTTTTTAAAAAAAGCGGAAGAAGGGCAGTGCCACAGTGGCTCAGTGGAAGAGTTCTCGCTCATCATGCCAGAGACCTAGGTTCGATTCCTGGAGGCTGTCCATGCCAAAAAAAAAAAAAAAAAAAAAAAGAAAAAAGGAAAAAGTGGAAGAGGGAGCAGAGAGAAGGAAATGTAACCAGAAAAGAATGATCAGAGAGATGGAACGTTGCTGGCTTTGAAGAGGGAGGAAGGGGCCATAAGCCAAGGAATGTGGACAGACTGTAGAAACCAGAAAAGGCAAGGAACCAGATTGTCCCCTAAAACTTCCAAAGAGGAATTCAGGCTTGCCAATACCCTGGTTTTGGTCTGCTGAGACGGATTAAGACTTCTGACCTCCAGATCTGTATGAAAATAAATTTGTGCAAGTTGTTTAAAAAAAGAAAAGTCGATATGCAGAGGGTGTGACTACTATGGACAAGTCCATTAACATGCCACAGGCAGCTGAAAGATGTACTGAAAATAGCTCTATTCCTCCATCTATAACTCCCAGAACCACTGGGCAGGAGGGAACCTGCCTGATACATGTTATAAGAATGATTCACTTGACATTTGCAAAATCTATCATGGCTATCTATCCTTGATACTCCACCTCAAGTGAGGGATTAGGCATGGGTCATAATGTTTTGTTTTGCATCTGAGAAACAAAATAATTTGGATTAGCACCATGACATTAGAAGTGGGATCCATAATTGGTATATTTCACAAAAGTCATAAAGCCAGGCACATGTATCCAGTGAATACCTTTTAGAGCCCAGGCATTCTAGGTGATGTTCCTTTCTCTACAAATAAACTAATGGTCTCCCTGTGCATGCCTCTAAAGTTTTAGCCCCCTGCAAACTGCTAGGGACGTACATAGCCTTCTAAAGTTGTACCTGTAAAAAAATAAAAATATGTGTATAGCTTTTATTATAGGTTATATTTAGTTTATATTACCCCATGACTTGCTTAAAAGAAAACATTTAAAGGATAGAATTGGAATTTTTGAATGTTAAAATAAAAAAGGGTCATAACTTTATGCTTCTTTTCAGTTAGGAATCCCAGCTAAGATCTCTGCCACTGCTTATGGGAACTTTATAAAAGCTATGCAGAAAAATAGCAGGGAGGAAACCTAGGCTTGTTTCTCCTCCTAAGGCCACACCAGCAAGACAGAGAAGCCACAAACTATCTTCTACTGTCCTATTTTGTACAGTCCTTGCCATCTCCGTAAAGCCATGAGTCTATCCATTTATCCATGGAAAAATAACCATACCTAACATACACCGAGCATGTGTTATACCCTTTATTGCATTTTAATCAGACAACTATTTTTTGAGGTAGATTTTATTCTCATTTTTCAGACTCTGAAACTTTACTTCTCCAAGGTCACATAACTGATAACTGAAAAAATCAGGATTCAAATCCAGCTCTGTCTGTCTCCAATGCCCGTGCTCTCTACCATTAAAACCATGCTGCCTCTTAAGAAACCACTTGTTTGGGCTGGCCACGGTGGCTCAGCAGGTAAGAACGCTTGCCTGCTGTGCCCGAGGACCCGGGTTCGATTCCTGGTGCCTGCCCATGTAAAAAAAAAAAAAAACCACTTGTTTTAGCTTATTTCACAAGATTGTTCCCCCATGCAAAACTAATCGTGATAACTTGTGGGCAACTCAATTCAAACTCTACGCCCAAATGCCTAGCTCATACCTCACACCTGTTGTCCATCATTTATTAGTAGCCTCAACTCTGGTACCTTTTTCCTTTTGAAAAGGATGAGACTATGTTGCTCTCAGCCAATACTGATGTTCATACTGGCTGTTTCCTTGTTAATGTCCTCAGGACATTAACAACTATACCAACAAGAGAGAAAGGCCAAGCTTTAAGGTTTCAGTCCCAGCAAATATATATATATATATATATATTGTAGCCTGTTACCCTCTTTTCTTTAAAGGGCTAACGGAGCTCTCAGGTTTAGTAGGACCTTATTCTCATGCCAACAAAATCAAACAGCCCTCCAAGTAGATGTGTAACGAGTTTCAGTTTAAGCATATCACAGTTCAAACTCTTTCCCAAACAAAATAATCACTGGAATTTTTTTTTCATGAAAATTCCAAAGTACTTTGCTTTAATTTTAAATTCAGATAACGGTAGACTAACCATACATGTTTCTAAAATCTCAAATACAGTTAGAAGATGTCCAGAGTTTTATTAGCCAACTCAGAAGAAGATAATGGATGGAGAAAAACCACATCAAGTCACTTATATCCTCCTATTAAATAAGCTAGAATAAATTAATATGATAAAGCCTGATGTTTAGAATTAGTGTGCAGGTGCCCATAAGTATTTCTCAAGGTACAATGCATTGATATTCTGGCAAATAATCTGAAATTGAGTAAAAAGAGCCTTAAAACAATTCATGATTTTTAACTGCTAATTTCACATCCCAAGAAAATAGCTCAAAAGAAAGAAAGAAATCAACTGTACAAATAGTTACTTTGTGGCACTATTCGAACAGCAAAATGATAAAAATTCAAGTGTCCAACAGGAGAAGAAACGGCTTAACAAACTATTATATATACAAACCTGAAAACATTTGAAAGAAAGACATTTAGATTCTATTAGAACCTAGATATATAAAATGACATTTAGTGGAAAAGGTACAACAACAATAATAATAGCAATAAACTATGTAAAATATATATAACTGCTCAACTTTTTGCTAGTATGTTCTCTTTATGTTCACTTGTTGGGCTCCATATGCTTTGTGCACTTTTCTGTAACTACCTCTATAAACAAATTTTTAAACATTTTTTATTTTGAATTATAATGTATATACCAAAAAAAGAATAACTTTCAAAGTACATTGTAGTAAGTACTTATGGAACAGATTTCAGAGCTTGGTATGGTTTATAGTTCCACAATTTTAGGTTTTTCCTTCTAGCTGATCCAAGACACTGGCGACTAAAAGAAGTATCAATATAATGATTCAGCAGTCATACTCATTTATTAAATCCTTTCTTCTCTGTTATAATTCCTCCTTCTCCTTTGATCCTTCTCCCAATCTTTAGTGGTATTTGGACTATGCCCATTCTAACTTTTTCATGTTGGAAAATGGTATTGACAATATGGAAGGGGGGATGGAACTAGTTGATGTTTTTGGAGAGGTTGGCCCCTCTGGGTTTCAGGCCATATCTGGCCTAGGAACCTATCTGGAAGTTGTAGGTTTCTGGAAAACAATCTTAGAGCGTGAAATTTTGTAGAATCTCAAATAGAGCCCTTGATGTTCATTAGGGTTAACAGGAATGGTTTTGGCTGTGGTTTAGCAAACTGTGGTAATTAGCAATTTCTAAATGAGGATTGCATAACAGTAGCCTCCAGAATATGTAAACACATTTTTTTAATGTATTGCTTTATTTCTACCAAAACAAGAGGCAAAATTGTTTATACTCATGAAAAAAATTTAACTCTTCACTGGCCAAAAATTAACACCGTATAAAGCCAACTAGCAATTTTAGTTTTTAATATGGTTCTACTTGGTACCTTTAATGTAGTTATAGAATCAAATCCCACCTTCTTCTCAGGTTCTGAAAAAAAAAGAGATTATTAGAGAGTTTCAGGAATAGACAAATTTACTTGGCATCGTTAACTAAAAAATTTCTTATTATGTAAATAAGAAGTTGACCATTTGTCTTCTCTTCAACACCTGTTCTAAGTAAGCAGATAATGTTTTTCTATACATCGCTGTCAGGTCAAACCGAAAAGTATGCACTGAGTGTCTAATTTGTGTAGTGCTCTGAGTACAGTTGAAAGATACCGATCTAGAGCTGTGAGGGAGGAGGGTAGCTGTGTGTGTACCCAAACAACGTCACTTGGCAGGAGCACCATGATGGGGTCAGCAGGGCATATGGTCTAGTTAGGTAAGTTTTAGTAACTTACCTAACTTACAGCAGGTAAGTTTAGATGCTCACTTCTGTTGGTGCACACAGAACTGGCCAATTTCTCAAGATGGACTCATACCACCCAAGCACATGACACACCAATCTGTGAACCCTGCAGCTCAGTGTATTGTTACAATAGCACTCTTCACTACTCTGCTTCTAGATATCCACTTCCAGATATCCAGGTATCTTGGAGTCCGGTCAGTAATTAGAAGATTTCTCAATAAGCATGGATTCAAAGTCCAGGAACGGAAACATGAGGAGCATTTCATTTCTTTTGTGAGTCTCCATACTTGGCATTCTATCATTATTTTACAACCAATCACACCGAGTGGAATTTATTGATTTGTACAATTGTCTTCCTTGGAACTTTCCATGTACTCCTAAAAACCAGGAGCCATGTCTGAGATGTATAATAAATGTATATTAAATTGAAATTGTTGAATTGGGCTCTCATTACCCTCAAAAGACCACCCAGACTGATCAGAAGATCATGCTTGTAAGAGTCAGTGTGCCTATCTCCCTTAAAAAGTATGCAGTAAACCCTCTGGCTAATGCTGTAATTTAGGCAAGAAACAGATATAGGCGTATAACTAAACTGTGCATATTCACACATAATGGAAAACTGCACAGTCATGAAAAAGAACAAACTAGTGATTTGTGCAGCAATGTGGATGACTCTTACAGACGTAAAGGTCCACAAAAGAATCCAGAATGTAGAACACAGAGTATGACTCCATTTATATGAAATTCAAGAACAGGTGAAATTACTTTATGGTGATCGGAATCAGAATAATGGTTTCCTTTGGAGGGGGAGTAACTGGAAGGGCTCAGGAGGGAGCCCTTTAGAGGCTAACATATTCCCTATCCTGATGTGGTTTGTGCCCATGTGGTGTATTTACACATACACTTGACACACGGGTTCCTTATTTTATTGTGATCTTTACTGCAAAGTCTTTATTTTATGTTTAAAAAATGCTGTTTACAGCCTGCCCTAGCATGGAGGCAGTAGAGACTGGCAGTAATGAACATATAGGAGAGATATTTAAGAGGTGAAATCATTGAGAAGAAGAAATGAGCTAATGCTTGCCAAGTGTTTAGCATGATGACGGCGTAGAGTAGAGCTGTGATTGATGATGTTACTCAGAAAGGTTAGCAAGTGAATTAAATTAAATAATGTGCTAAGACTGTGCCTAGCATATAGTAGGCTCTCAGTGAGTGATAACTTTAAACCTTTTTTTAAAAAATGGATTAGGCTGTGCCCTTCTCCACGTTTGTTCTGCCTTGCTAGACCCTACTTTTCTTGCTATGATTTGGAAGATTTCCTGGACCTTATGAAGTTTAATTTGATCCCCACTGCATGAGTTTTATTAACTTAAAGAAGGGCATCACCCATATATTGACACTATACCTTGAATTCTAGCAACTGCTCTGCATAAACATCATCAGCAACAACGGAGCTAAAGTTGTGTGACATTGATGTGTGTACATGGCACCTCCATCCGGTTGCAGCTTTGTCACTCCAGCATTGTTAGCACCGTTTCTTGCAACAGTGTCTCAAGAGACTCCCTGATAGGGTTAAAGCTCCTTAGCATTGCGTGGGAAAGGATATCACCGTGCCATCTGCCAGGGCTGCAATTCCATTAAACTGTCAGCATGATGAACGACAAATAGAAGGCATCAGAACAGGAGAAAATCTACAGTGAAGCACTGTGGTCATAAAACAAGAAGAACCAAAAGGGATTTAGGGTAAGTACACAAACCATACTTTATGATGAAATCCTCCCTTGCAAGGACAGAATGAAGACACTGAAGTCTAAACCCCTGCATCCATGCAGAAGGCATTAAGACAATGGTTCATGCCCAATAGTGCAGCTCTGAGAACAGTGATGCACAGTTCAGCAGGTCCAGCCAAGCCTCGTGGGGTTCAGAGCAAACACACTTTGTCACACTTAATGCAAAGAGATGATGTTTAGATGGCTGGTTGCGCTGTGTATCCCTTTTGCTTACAATAAATAAATAAATCTCTGAAGTGGAGAATAATTTGGTTACTGAGCTTCAACTATAAATTATCACAAGAGAGCAGCCACCCAGTGCCTTGCTGCCTTGCTTCTAAATTTAGCTCCTGTCAATGACATCTGTAAACAGAGCATAGGCAGTTGGGTTTCTGAATATTTGGGTTTTAGGATGAGTTCCGACGAGTCTCATTTAGGAATCACCAGGTAATAATGCCAACTTTAAAACCACTATAGAATATATGGATGCTGCAAAATGGCTATTAAAGTACTAAAATTAAATAGCTTTAAATATACCTTCTCCAGGTAGCAAAGGCAGCAAAATTGTAAATAACCCCATGCATAGTATGTTTCCTGAAGCATCCCTGGAGACTGATTTTCTTAAAGAGAAACTCATAAATACTCGATTTGTATAGTCTTGGGTTTTTCTGGCACTTTAATCAAGACTAGTAAAACAAGATGAGCAGTGGCAGAGTGAAAATGGAATTATTGCAGTAACAAAATTAGACATATCAGATTCATAGTGATGTTGTCTCTTCTGCATTTTCTGACGTATGCCACATCGCCACAAGGAAACAGTTGAACGCTGCATGTTCAGCCCTATTCATTGCATTCTTAGGTTTAGGGCATACAATGATTTTCCTTCTGGGCTTAAGACACAGGCAGGGAGGTGAGTGCCTTGGGATTGGGGGGTGGTGGTTAGTGCTTCAGAAACAATAGCTATGGTGACAAGTTGGGTATGTAAATGCTTCAATCAGATCATTAAACACAAACTTTAATGAGTTTCTTGGGCTAAAACCAGAAGGAAACAGATTGAGATACAAGAAGTAAGCCCATTCAAATACCTCCTTTTCTAATACATTGGCATATGATACAATTATCCATCCATTTCAAATGAGACAACAGGCACTTAAAATATTTGGCAGTGGTTCCAGCTACTCGTTTTGCATGTCAACATTTCTATTACATTAAAAGAAAGAGAAATTAGGCCAGCAACTTCAATAAGAGCCCTATTACTTTTGCCAGCTTCTATTCAATATAAAAGCAATAAATATCTAGGGATTTGGTAAATTTCCCCCCATCTTGCCTTGTTGAGTCAACTCATCTTTGTTATGGGTTTTCTTTAGAGGTTTTCTAGGAGTATTCTTCAATATGCAAAAGAACAGCAGATCTGGATCCTTCCAAGGTGAATGGCATTGCTATCTTGCTCTTGATGGCCATCAAAACACTTCTCTACTGCTCCAAAGCTCCCAAAATTCATAAATCAAGCACTCAGAGAAGCAAGTGGTGATGGTGAGTACTCAGTCCATGATAAGAGTCAGTGATATGTGGTGTAAGAAACAGTGGGTTATAGACTGGTTAATGCCCAGCTCTGGAATGTTGCATAAATTATAAGACTAGTTCTCCTTTTCTGACCACCTGCCATGGCTAGGCTTTCACTAGGCACTTCAGATTCACCATCTCATCTAACCCATTGAAAAATCTCCCCGACCACCATTACTTCCCCAGTTTTACAAATAAGAAATCTGAGATTCAGAGAAGGTGGCCACTTGCCTCAGGTCCCATAAGGAGGAAGTAACGGGTCTAATCTGAGTGTTAAACTAGCTCATAACTACTACACTCCACTGCCCAGGTGTTACATTGCTGGAATTGCATAATAGCATCTTCTGTGCTTATCACAGAGGGTTGCTGTGAGGATCAAATCATAAGCAGACAAAATGTGAACCACTCTGGGAACTATAAAGCATGACCATGATGTGCAGATTTTGCATATTTCTGAAATCTTTTGGCTTCAAATTACAGAATACCCGTTTGAAATTAGATTAAGCAAAAAGAATGCATTGGCCCATGTAACTGGCAAGTTCGAGAATGAATCAAACACAGTGGGACTCGAAGACTCAAGCAACACAGTCAGGATTTTCCCTTCCCTTCTCTTGGCTCTGCTTTCTTGAACTTCGGTTGCATTCTCCTGCAGCCTCTTCCTCTGTGGTGGCAAGATATATATCCTATTCTCGGGACCAGAAAAGGAAGAAGCCCTCCTGGGGGCTCCCCTAAATAGCCCAGGATTACTTCTGTTTATGTCAATGTCCATCCCCCAAAATGATAAGCTGATTGGCTTAAATCCAGGTCACACACTCACTTCTAAATCCTGGGATCAAGTCAGCCCCCGACAAACCACATGGAGTTAGAAGTGGGAGAGTTCCCCAAGGAAGCTGGAGCTGTCTTACCAGCATAGGGGAAAACCAATACTGGAAAGTCACCCAGAAAAGATCCACTAAAATATTTTAGCGATAAATATTGTGCTTCATATTTATTTGCAGGACAATGACAGAATGTCCAGTAAATCAGGTTAACTAACTAATATATGTAGAATACTCCAAAGATTATAAAAAAGTGCTTTCATAGACACTGTTTCATTCTGATCTAACAATATCCTTGGAATGTAAATCGAGAGCCACACAGGTGTTAAGATGTAGCTTAAGAACCTATATCTTCTGAATCTCACTGAGTCCTCAAGGACTCTCTTCTGAAATCTTTATGAGACTGGTGTAGATTTAACACTGGATTTTTCTTAAATGTGCCCTAGAAGCAAATTACTGTTAAAGAAGGCATTGCTAAGCACAGCAGGTCAGGTAGCAGTATCTTTTCAACCCTGTTCTTGGGGAAATATAAATAGATGCTTTTGAATATCGACGTTCACAAGATGCCTGGTTGTAATATTTGTTTATCATACTTGAACGTTGCTGGTAGCAATGTAAACTGTTGACCCAATCATTTAGGAAGGCAAGTTGATAATATTAAGAGCCATTAAAATGACCATATCCTTTGATGGGAAAATTCTACACTACGCATGAGAATTTAATCTATGGAAATGATTCAAATAAATGCAGAAAAATTCACATGTATTAAAAATGTTCACCGCGACATCAATTGTAACATTAAAATTTTAGAAACAGAAGCGATAGTGTATGTAACGTGCTTAGAAGGATACCTAATGATCAATTAATGTAAGCTGCTACAATTCCCTGCTTATTCTAGAATGCTAATGGGTCTTCACTTGAATGTTCCAACTGCATGAAAGGCACTTCCCCAAACACCTACATGGCCTTCTACCTCCTTTCCTTCAGGGCTCTGCTCAAATGTGCCCTCATCATAGAGGACCTTTCTGGATTACTATATCTCAGTAACATACCCTCACCATCATTCACTATTCCCTTAGCTTGCTTTTTTCTTTAGTATTTATTTCTACAAGATATGTTTTATATTTATTTGGCTTTTGTTATCATCACTCTCCTTCATGAGAATGTATTCTCATGTCCATTATTGAAATATCCCCACCACCTAGAATAATATCTGAGTAATAAATTGAGTAAATAATTCTTTCTGTCTTCATTCTTTATCTTCAATCCTTGGCTTCCATGTTTCTTTACTTATCAAAGATTTTTATTTTGCTGTCTCCTCCTCTTTTGTCAGAAACAAGGTTTAGGCAGAGGCAAGATGGGACAGTTTGGGGAAATCTCAGACAAGCAGATCCAGAAAACCTGCTAGCTGTTTAAAGGACAAGGATCTATGAACAAAGGCCAGAATTGATATTCTTGGAAAGGATATCTGAGAGGTATTTAGTCTGATGGTGAGTGCAAAGAACTCTCTCAAAGGAAGAATAAGACTCAGGGGGAAATTCAGCCCCTGTACAATTTGAGATGACAGAAAATAATTTTATTATTGAGAAACTTAGATCCAAACTAGGGATCTGTTACTCTATGCTAAATCAGAGATTGAGACACTGGTCATTCATTAGGCAAGGCTATCCTAGAGGGAAGTAAACTCCCAGACACTTCAAAACAAAGTAACTCCAATAGCCTAAGATCCTCCCTCCAAAAAACTAACTGGATGTGCTGGCTGTTAGAGATGAAAGCAGGCTAAAACCAGGTAGAGAAGATATAGGAAAAACGGATCCAAGGACACAGTGGATATATAACGCATTAACTTAGCTATGCTGAACTACAGTTCACAGAATTCCTATCCACCAAAGTCTCTGGTTAAGTGGGCCAATAAATATAATTTTGTAGTTCAGACATGTTTTCGTGTATCTGCTGGCTCACCTCATCGGTACGGAGCAGCCACTAGACCTGTCACCACTCCACCCACCTTCCCCTAGATTCTCATGAAGCTTCTCCTACTCTAGGTCGAGTGAATAGTTGATGGTCAGTTTCTCCTGCAGGACACCCACATTTCCAAGGACAGAGGCAGTGAAAATTGATCTTGATTCCAGTTTGCCCTCGTAAGTCCCAGCTCATGCTCATGGATTCCAGAATACCTTCATCTCCCGCTTTATGTCCATCTTCTCTTCCTAACTGGTTGTCTCTCAGATTTCAACCTCTGCCGTCACATACAAAGACACAGTCTTACGGAGACTATCATTTGCAATATCATGCTTATATATGATTTTGATATCAAATACATGTGATCTGCTGTATAGATATATCAGGGTTATAAATATGTACTTCTCTGATTGAACCCTAACTAATACAGAAGGGATGTGGAGGAGAACTGATATTTTCTGCCAAAGTTTACTAAAGGTTAATTGTGTCTCAAAACACACACACACACACTAAAACCTGCACATTATGAGAAGCATAATATAATCAAATTAATATCTAATTTAAGCATTGGTCACCCTCATAAGGCAAGATTTATAAATAGGAGTCTAAAATGCAGTAGCAAGAAATTCCTGACAAGAAAAAATTACATAAAATCTTCTCAAATTATTTACTCTGAATAAAATACTACTTATCAGTGAGACTGGGAGATCTATTCTAATGGCTAATTTAAAACCAACTTCTTATGACCCAGCAATAGATTTTCCTTAGCATCTCATCCATTTCAATAAATCTTTTGATTCTACCATTTGACATAAATTTTACGAGTGCTGTTCCTAAACGACTTAATTAACTGGTTTGGAGATTGAAGAATATTCCTGTAAAGAAAAAAAAAAAAGTCCTGCCTATACAGCTCATTATTAGCTTGGGTAAGTGAAACCACTCAGTAATTCAATAAAGAGTGACTATAAATATTTAGTAGTTTTATATTCTGACGCAACTCTGCATCAGTGTGTCCCACTGATAGATCCATTAACAATTTAAGCCTGGAATTTGGGGTCTGCACAAGCTCTGAATTATTCATTTCACTAGAAAGAAAACTGTGCCAACATCTCTGGAAGGTTTATCTGTCAGTGGTAAAGTTCCACTAATGTACATTTATAGCAATAGGAGAGAAAAAAAACCCAACAAAACAGCCATGTCTTGCATGCTCTGAATTAGAAAAAAATGCTAAGTCTGTTGAGAAAGTACCCATTTTCGTAAGGAAAATCTGAATAGGGCTGCTAGCCATAAAGGAAAGCCGAAACCATGCTCAGATTTCTCTGCATCTGAAGTAGTCATCAAAACGACCACATAAACTCCTACATTTCACTCTAAGCCTAGAGTATTTCCATTCACATGGAAGTAAGACTGTGAATGAACATTTCCTTTAATAATCAGACAAAGTTGAATTGAATTCAAATTGCTAATTTTATATACATCTGACCAGAAAAGAGTTAATAGGCGAAACATTGAGGTAGGGCTTTCTCTTTGCTGAAGGATATCTTTGCCTCTTTTAAACTGACATTTATTAAGCATTTGTTCTGTGTCAAAACCTTTGAGGCCTAAGCCTTCTATTACTAATCTAATGCCAGGGATTATATCACCCCAAAACTTGGTGGCTTAAAGCAATAAAAATAATTTATTATCTCATGATCTCATATATGTGTGTCAAGAATTTGAAGGTTGCATGGTTGGATGATTCTCATGAGGCTGCAGCTAGATGTCTGCTGGGACTTCAGCCATTGGAATGCTCCCCTGGGGCTGGAAAGTCCACTTCCAAGGTGGCTCACTCACAGGCCTGGCAAGTTGGCGCTGGCACATGCCTGGCAATGTGGGCCTCACAGCAGGATGGCGGCTTCCACCAGAGTGAGCCATCCAAGAAACCAAAGGAGAAGCTGCACTTGTCTCTTAGAATTTAACTTCAGAAGTCATACACTGTGACAGGTTGAAGCAGGTCAACCCTGATTCAAGGTTGAGGAGAGCTATGTAAGGCATGAATTCCAGGAGGCAAGGGCCACTGCGGGGCATGTTGGAGGCCAGTTATCACAGCCCATCTGCTATTCTTCTGGCAATGAGGATTGTTTTTCTGGCTCCCTATCATGCCCAGAGTGGGTGAACAGCAGCAGTTAGAGAAAGACGGCTCTATTGAAGGTGGAATCTTCAGAGGAAAAGAAAGTCCACATGAAAAAGACAGTAAAGAGTAGAGCATAGAGCATATTCAAGCATAGATGTGGAAACCACAGAAGGGAGAAAGAACATAAAGAAAACCGAGGAACAGGGCAAAGGTTATTTGAAAAAAAGAAAACCTATTTGAAAAGATTTGAAGCAAAAGCTTCCAATCCCCAAAGATTGAAGCACTGTCAGTAAATCGGCAAGAAAGAGACCTTGTGCCCAAGGCACCTCTCACAGCAGGGGATGCAGGATATCAAAAAGAGGACACAGATGCAGAACCAGGAAACAAACCCAGCACTATAGGCAAGACAAGAATGAGCATTTCCCTGGTGAGGAGGGATCATGGCCAAAACACAAGCGCACATCTCAATAAGATAAATTTATTTTTTAATTATTGCAAAAATATTGCATTATTATACATTTGAACAGTACAGCAAAAATGAAATTAAAAAGTAGAAGTTCCCTACTCCCCGAAGATGAATGCATTTGCAATTTGATATGTCCTTTCAAACCTTTTCTGAAGCTGTACAGACATATACGGAAAGAATCGAGATTATCCTCTATATATTGTATTATACTTGCCTTTTTCACGTAATAGCATAACTTTGACATCTTTCTGTATCAGAAACTAAAGACACACCTCATTCTTTCTCTTGGTAGTCCATTTTCTGACTGTTGTGTGACTTGTTTAACCAGACCCCAGCGAAGGACATTTGAATTGTTTCTAATTATTCACTGCTATAAACAGTATGTAAGGAAACATCCTTGTACAAATCCTTGCATATTTGTAGGAGCATTTCCATGACAAAATTCTAAGAAGTAGGATTGCTAAATCAAAGAGCATGTGCATTTAAATTTTTAATAGAGATTACCTTCCAAAAGAATGCACCTATTTGCCACATTTTAAGTTAGATGTCTACAGTTAAGTTGACTTCCAAGCAAACACAACTAAAGCTAATTCATAATTTGACTAAGTTTTTTTATCAAATAGTTCTCAGTCCAGTATTTCATGGTGAAAATTGCATGCATTTGGAGTCTTTACATTGAGGAGTAAACTATGTCAGATGAACAAGGCATTATACATGCCCGAGTAATTGTGTTTATTTCCACAAATTCAAGGTGTACATTAAAGACTTCCCAGGTACAATACGGCTTTAGTCTGGAAGCCACAGTTTCCTTCATTTTGCTTCCACTTTTGAATCCCCAATATTCCTCAGAAATCCTATTAAGAAAAGTATTTAATAAACCATGGTCTACTTAGTGTGTATTGGCTTTAATCGTGACTCTTTGGGGGGGGGGTATTTGCATTTTAGAATTGAGTGCAGAGAAATTAATTTATTTTTATGATATTATTTTATGGTATTATTTCTGATGGAAGTGCCAGAAAGAATTTAAGCAAATAGAAAGGGAGGTGAAAATCATGAAAGACAATCTCATAGTTGCCTAGAAATCACTTCCAGTAAATGAATGGAAGAGGCTTGGGTAAGGCAGGAAGCATAGTTTGTGGTCTCAACCAATAGATTAGCCTCTACTAGTCAATATTGTCAACTTTCTGGGTAAATCTCCAAGATAGCCACCAGTAGTCAGACTTTTACCTTTCTCTGAACTCCTTTGCTCTCTCCATCCACTTCCAGTTTGTCAGGATCCACAGAAGGTAAGGGAGCATAGCTAGCAGGGACCCTGCTCCCCTACTTGAATCCATCCATGTAAGAGCTGCATCTAAGTGTCATCAACTCCCCCACCCCACCCTATCCTCTAGGACTTTAAAGCAAATCACCCCCCAGATGTCTTCAAGGCTTAACAGTAATGAAAAGCATTGCTGCGTCAATAAAAACTGGAGTGAAACGAGTAAGTTACCTTGTCATTTAGGCCATGTGATAGTTCATTTCATATGTCAGCTTGGGCTAGGTTCTGGTGTCCAGGTGTTTGGTCAAGCAAGCACTGGCCTGGTTGTTACTGTGAGAGTATTTTGTGGGTGGATTGAAATCATTAGTCAGTTGGCTGCATCTGTGACTGATCACTTCTATAACCAGCATAGGAGATTCGCTTCTGCGGTGACAGGATGTCTTCATCCATTCTGTTGGAAGCCTTAAAGCAAGAGCTAAGGATTTCAGCAGTCAGAAAGAAAACTTTTCTGTCTCTACTTCAACCAACCCACTTCACCTGCGGATTTCAAATTCACCCTCATCAAGTGTCCAACTTGTGGCCTGACCTACAGAATTTAGACTTGCCAATCTCCAGTTGCATGAACCAATTCCTATGATAAACTTTTTAATATTTACATGTGTACATATACATGTGTGTACATATATATATATATATACACACACACATATAGACTCATGCACACACATAATGTATATATAATCTGTCAGTTCTGTTTCTCTGGAGAACCCTGTCTAATAGAGCCCAGTTTTCAGAATAATGAGAATACTTCTCATAATATTATTTTCTTCTCACTAATACTTCCTATACTATCCTATAGCCATTTCTTCTCACTAATACTTCCTATACTATCCTATAGCCATTTCTTAATCTCGTCATAAATTTTGTTAACTGAATCCTAGGTAGGCATTAAAGCACCTTTTCAATACCCATTTTTCTCCCAGTAAGGGTTACCACCATTTCATATTTTCCTCTCCTCCAATCCAGTCCAACAACGCCAGCCTGACAACCTCCGTCTTGGCTTTTCCAGCTTAGGTGTGAGTAAAGCACAAGGCTCTGAGGTGGTCGGCTCTGTGAGGAAGCCTCGGGGGCCGGAGGTCAGGGGCAGGTCAATTAGGACGCTTTAAGAGTTCCTCACGGGTGGGCCACGGTGGCTCAGCAGGCAAGAATGCTTGCCTGCCATGCCCGAGGACCCGGGTTCGATTCCCGGCGCCTGCCCATGTTAAAAAAAAAAAGAGTGCCTCACACTACCCCAGCCCAACTGGGTCAACAAATACACTCAGTCACAATCCTAAATAATTATCCACTTCAGTTTCCACTTCAGTTTCCAGGAGGAAGAAATCCTCTTCTCAGCAAACAGTGACTGAAAAGACCCGCCTAAAACATTATTTCATGACCTTGAATTCAAAGGACATGGTTGTGTCCCTTTTGGGGGCTGGTCCCCATCTTATGTTAGCACAAATAAGCCCCATGCTCCTTATTTGGGGGACGTGGGTTATTTGGTTAATAACATATCTGGAGCCCTGATATTCAACTTTCCGTGGACATTGTTAAGCCATTAACATTTGTTCACTCAACACTTACTTATGAGAACTCGTATAGGAAAAGCACTATGTTGGGACTCTTCTGGAAACACTTCCAGGTGCATAAAGAGACACAGCATGACCAGGGATTGGTCCTAAAAATTAATTTATTTTAGCAAAGTCAATGGGGAGATGAATAAGCATGCACTTGCCCAAACTTGTGACTATGTAGGGGAAAATTGTAGGATGGAGAAGGGAAGGTAGATCTTCCACCGGTGGGTTGCGACCCTGATTCACAGCTTGCTGCTGGTCCTTCTACAGCAGTCCATACCACCTACTGCTTGGTGTGCTTATTGGAAGGTGTCATGTACCCTAGAAAGGGCCAAGTTCTTTTCATCTGCTCCTGTGGCTGCAGACTTGTGGTGGAACTTTTTTAATTCAATTGTTTTGATTGAGATGTGACTTACTCGGACAGGCCATGGTGGCTCAGTGGCAGAATTCTCGCCTGCCATGCTGGAGACCCGGGTTCGATTCCCGGTGCCTGCCCATGCCAAAAAAAAAATAAACTGAGATGTGACCTACCCAATTCAAGGTGGACCTTAATCCTTTACTGGAATCCTTTATGAGAGATAAAAGGCAGAAAAAGCTCAGAGACAAACATCCAGAGAGAGACCTGAGAGAGAAAAGCCCTAGAGATGCTAAGTGAGGACCCACAGAAGCTCAAAGAGGGGGCCACGGGAAGTAAGAACCGAAAGCAAGGAAACCTGAGAGCAAAGGACCAGCAGATGCCAGCCATGTGCCTTGCAAGGAAACCTGGATGCTAGCAGCCTCTCTTCAGAGAAGGTGTCATCCTTTTAGGACATTTTCATGGCCTTAGAGCTGTAAATTTGTAAACTAATAAGTCCTTGCTATAAAAATCAGCCCATTTCTGGTATATTGCATTCCGGCAGCTTTAGCAAACCCAACCACTTGGCTTAGGTCTTATGGTGCAGGTAAAATGGTACTGGTATCTAGCCTAAACCCAGGCCAGCTTTGGAAAACTCTGCTTGCCAGATTGGAGGGAGACAATTAAGGAGGAGTGAATCATATAGTTCTCACCAGCTTGAGACAGTATATTGTTACCAAAACTGTTAGATAACCCTCCTAAATTTATGCTTTCCCATCTATAGTGAGAATTTTTTACTGGGGGTGACTGCCCAAGCATAGACTTATTTCCCAGTACCCCATGCATTCAGGTATGACGATGTTCTCACCAATAGATTATGAATATAGTTGTTAGTCACCATTTCCACACCTTTCCATTAGCTGGACAGGCTTTTCATTAGGTGAAAGCAGAAGACAGAGAAGCCAGAAGATGGAATGAACCTGGGAGTGTGCGTTACCCAGAAGAAAGCTCTCCGCTGAGCAGGATTACCCACGTCAGACTGTTAAATGAGGGAGAAATAAACCTGTATTGTGCTAAACCACTAAAAGTTAGGGAGTTATTTAGAATAGCAGCTAATTTTATCCTAACTAATATAGAGAGGGAACTGAACTCATAAAACAATAGGCAGGAATCTGTCCCCACATTTCTGCCTTTAAGGAAAACTAAAAATATTTGGAAGTTTTCTTTTCTTTTTTCTTTTTTTTTGGTATGCTGTATGGTGGGGTCACATTTCATTATTTTTCCTTATGAGTATCCCGTTATTGCAGCACCATCTGTTTGAATTTGTGTTTGTTTATTTTTTTGGGGGGGGAGGTGCATGGACTGTAAATGGAACCCAGGTCTCCCGCATGGCAGGGAGAATTCTACCACTGGACTACCCTTGCACCCCCCCCCCCCCCCCCAGTATTTGGAAGTTTTCTAACTCCCAATACTTGGAAAGAAAAAGTAATAGGGGAAAGGATTTCAACAACCAATGAACACTTGCCAGTGTCTAAAAGCAAATGATTTATTCTCTGTTTCCCTAGTTTGCGTCCAAACCGTCATACTACACTTCTGTGGGCAGGGGAGGGATCAGGAATAGGGAAAAGAAAGCAGCTGGATTCTTCCTCAGGCTAATATGACGAGTCAGGGGGTTATAATACCAAGGCCACCTGATCAAGAGTTTTCATGATGTCAAATTGGGGGAGGAGGAGGGGGATCAGAGAACAGAAGCAACCATGCAACACGTTCCCACAAAACTGCATCACCAGGCAGAGTGAGATAAGTGGCTGCCTGGATGTCCCTCCACTCGGGGTGGAAGGTGCCACAGGCCTGTGGAGGGCCAGGGAAGGTTGAGAAGAGGAGGACGTGTGAGAGTCATCCTGAAAACAGACACGACTTTGGAAAGTGGAAAGTTTTCATGTGGAAAAAGTCCAGCGAGGAAATGGTGATTATTTTAGAAATAGTCATTCCTTGCATTTCTATACCAGTCTACCACATTTTTAGACACTTCCACAGCCTTACCCCTTCCATGTTTGCTCACAACCCTGGGAGGTGAGTCCCCCTGTTCAACCTGCCACATAAAATCTGTGATACAGACATAATCCTTGAATGTTTTGTCCTTATCTTTTCAGTTAAAAATTCACATTCTTCAAAAAGCTGTGTATCTTCAAAAAGCTGTGTATCTTCAAAAAGCTGTGTATCTTCAAAAAGCTGTCTATATTTATTTAACCCTGCTGGACTCAATTAAATTACCACCAGTAGGCTCATTCTACGCTTGCCTTTGATATGAATTCTTCTAACTTTATGTATCCTGGGCCAGATATAAAATACTGATGTACATATATAACAGCCAGAAAGAGATGGGAGTTCATTTTTAACCTGTTTTGAGGTTTTTTTCATATGGGATTGGGAGTCTTTAAAGTATGCTGGCCAACTAATCTAGTCACAATTTTTCCTCCCCAGGGGGCAGCCTTAACTCTTAGGTTAAGAAATAACTGTCATAAAATTCACCAGTCAATAGAAATGAATTGAGCATGTGTTATCATCAGAGCCATAACCCCTCATGGGATACTCTCAAGTCCTGTGAACTTGATAATTTGTAGGATCCCATCAGCATTAAGAAGCTTAAGAAGCAGGAACAGAAGCTGAGACCTCTGGGAACATTTTTATAACAAATGTATAATTACAAAGCTCCTTTGTTATAGTAATATAAACAAATGATATTACAGATTTAACATCCCACTGAAAGGTTGAAAAATTAAAGGATTTAATTTTCAAGGGTTCATCCACTGACCATCCTCAAAGCATGCTTTGCATTTCTTTCATTGTTTCCAGTTACTATAATTTTTATTTCAGGAGATTGTTCATCTCGCTGAAACAAGACGCGGGCTAATGTGGTGGAGACTCGGGCTAAGATAAGCTAAACAGCCTGGTAGCACATAAACCAGGCAAAATCCAGAGTTAAACTGGCTGTTGGCTATTAGAACCCAGATCAACATGGTGCCCACATAGAGAGTCAGGGAAGCACGAAAGAGAAAGGTAGGTTCAGTATCAAGAAATTGGATGTCATTCCCATGAGAGCAATGGTTCTGCTCATGCACAGGAAGTGCAAGGCTAAGCCTGAGTGTTTTCCTTCTTCCACCCCATGCTAGCTATATGATCTTAGAAAGTTCCTTAACATCTCTATGCGACTTAACTTTGGCTTTTCACCTCTAAAGTTGGGGTGATAATAGTTGCTGAAGTCCTTAGACCAGTTTCCAATAAATGTTAGCTGCTGTTCTCTTATGATGCCCATTCTTCGGGTGCCATTTCAGGCTTCAAGGAAGCTCCAGCTAGAGTGATGGTAGACTGAAGAGGACACTGGCAGAATTGGTTCTGCATCAGGCACTACTTCTATATGAAGTCTTTGATCCTGAGTTGCATAAGTCTGGTTTAGGACCACTTTGGGATGTCCAGAGGAATTTTTATTTTGTCTTCTAGTTCAGTGATTCATAAGAATCTCAGTGGGCATAAGAACGACCATATTAAAAATGCAGGTCACTCTGCTACATCCCTGAAGTTTCTGGTTCAGTAGATCTGAGATAGGGCCCAGGAACTCATGTTAATACTTTTCCCTTCCATACCTAAGGCAGACATCATTAATTAATAATTAATTAAGAACTCTGTCTTGTTAAATCTGGACATAGTCACAGAATCCTCCTCAACACAGCACCCCAAGTACCCACTAAAATTGATTAGTGGTGACAAGATGAAATCTTCTTTGCCATTCCTGCTTAAGCCTTAGAGCAATCTACATCTCCTGAGGCGAAAGAGCCACACGATCTACACAAAAGCCTTTACTTTCTGTGCCTGAAAGAAAAGCCATGACCTTTGGACAGATGTGGGGTTCTCCCTACCCCTGTCCTTCCCTTCCTTGGGTTTCTGTTGGATGGATGAAAGGATGGTAAAATGGAAGGTCATACCAACTGTCTTGGGCAACCAGGCCCAACCTCTGGAACTGGTGGCTTGGGCGTGGATAACAGATCTTGACACTGGAAAATTTTGTGGCCTTGGAAAATGTCTCTAAGCCTTGATTTCCATACTTGTAAAATGAAGCGTTAGGCTAGATGAGTTATCAGGTCCCTTCTTCCTCTAACATAACTGATTTTGAGTTAGTGAAAATCCAGGAAGATGAGCTATGTTGTCCAACATTTCAAGCAAATAGACCCTAAAGACCTCTATGAGGTGGGTTGGGAGGACAACTTAGCGTGTGAATGCCCACTATGTGGTCAAAAGCTTAATATGCCCTCTCATACACTCTCTCAGGAATACAGGTGTTGTTCTGTTTGTCAGATGGGAAAACTGAGGCTTAAAGGAGCTAAGCTAATGTGCTCAAGGTCAGACATTTATTAAGAAGAGGCTCTCTTTTGTTGCTCAGATGTGACCTCTCTCTCTAAGCTAACTCTGCAAATAAATTCACTACCAACCCCACTACATAGGACATGACTCACAGGGATGAGCCTGGCCCTGGTATCATGGACTGAGACCTCTTCTTGACCTAAAAGGAGAAAAGAAATGAAACAAAATAAAGTTTCAGTGGCTAAAAGATTTCAAATGGAGTTAAGAGGTCATTCTGGAGCTCTTATGCAAGCTTCAGCCAGATATTGCAAATTGCCACAGTATGCCAAGCTCCAACCAATAGTATTCGTGAAAACCCTGGGCTCTATCAAAGACTCTATAAAAGTTTTTCTTAGAAAGTTTATTTTTTTCAGAAACTTAAAGCCTCCAGAGTTTTCCTATTCCAGAGAAGTCCTGAAACTAAAGCTACCAGTCTCTCCAAGAACATCAACCAGTTTCATTCCTCTACCGAAAGGTCAACACCCCTTTCCAGTATGAAGAAGTTCAGATGGTCACTGCTCAGACATCCCTAAAGATTGAGAGAATGATCATATGAAAAGGAGGAGATGTACTGAGAAATCAGAAATTAATAAACAATTTTGACTATTGACTCATCGCATAGATATTTCTTTTTAGTTTCTAGTGTATTAGACTAGCCAGAAGGAAATACCTGAAATTGTTCAACTGTAATCTAGTAGCCTTGATCTTCAATAATGATTGTGTAACTATATGGCTTTTATTGTGTGACTGTGTGATTGTGAACACCTTGTGACCGTCACTCCTTTTATACAGTGTGTGGGGTGGGAAGTAATAAAATAAAGACATGCATTAAAAATAATAATAATAATAAGTCAGGAATATAGAGAAAAATACCCCTGCTATGGACAAGAGTTATAATACTACTTTAATAATCTTTCATCAATTGTAACAAATGTAACTACTGTTATAAAATACTAGAATTACAAAAAAGGTGTTATCAATTGTAATAAACTTTCTGTGCCAATGCAAGTGCTAGTGGTGGGGTAATGTATACGAATCCTGTATATTATGCATGATTGTTCTGTAAATTCACAACTTCTCTAATAAAAATTTTTAATTAAAAAGAGGCCAGTGTACACAAGAAAAAAGGAAATGAAAATTTCTGTCAATGTAACTTCAGTCATGTAAATTAAAATTTCATGTTCCAAGAAATAAAAAAGAAGAGGCTCTAGAATTTTTAAATATTTTTCACTCTGGATCCCATATTTCTTCCAATACATTCAACTTCAAATTCCTTAAAATAAAATACACTTTTGAAATGGATTAGGATAAGAAGCAGATATTAGAATGAATCATATGATATTGCCAATATTCAACCATTTTTGTCCTAGTAAAATGGCAATTTCAAATGTTCAACCTAAAAGTAAACTCACAGGTGCTCATGGCGTATTAGCTGTTCTTGAACAGCATTACTTTTCTCACCCATCTTCCTGAAACACCTATCCAGACAAGCTGTACCTTGCTGGTCTCTAAGTCCTGGAATGTACTAAGCTTGGCAGGGCATTCAGAATTGGTCCTGCCTCTGGAAATGCAGAGCCCATATCCATCAACTTCTCAGTGACTAGACAGACTCCAGCAACCTAAAATACCCTTTAAATAGCTCATATCCCTGTCTCAACTTTCTTGCATAAGAAAGATCTCCTTCTCTGAAGGAGATCCATATGCATAATTCCCAGTCACTACACTACTTTCTCATTCCACATCAGCTCCAAAGTATGTCTCTTGATGTCTTTCTCTCACCTTCCCTTTCTTCCCTCCCTATTCCTTTATGTTGTGGATTGACTCCTCTCCTCTAGGGACTAGAAAGGATCTTCCCCCTTTAGATGGGGGAAAAGGTCAGGAATTGAGCAAGCAATCAGAGGATTCTCTCTAGATTGATAGAAGGAATTAGATGGTTTGAACATCCCCACAGTAATACTTTCTTCCCTGTAACACAAATCTCAGGTTTATTTTTCACATACTTTCTACTGAGTCTACACATAACCCCAAAGAATAAAGAATTTCTTTGAGTGACAATGTTAGAGGTAAGCTTTAGTACTCACTCAGTATTTTCTACATTTTGGAGGACAAGTTGACTTTAAAGACAAAGATTTGGCAAGAACAGATTCTTCTAGAAATGGGAAGGAAAGAAGGCAGACAGGAGTATCCTGGCATAACTGGAGTAGAGAAGCACTACTCTGAAGTGGAAAGACCTGAGACAAGTTTGAAGGAGATTTTGTTAGAAATAGCAGGGTGGCATGGATTGAATTGTGTGCCCCAATTTGGACGTGTTCTTCGTCTTGGTTCACATTCTGTTGGGTGTGAACCCTTTGTAAATGAGATCTCTTTAAGATGTTATTTCAGTTAAGGTGTGGCCTGACTGGGCTTTAATCTGGGTTACTGAAGTTCTTTATAAATGGAGTGAAAGACAGAGGAAGCCATAGGGAGCAGCCAGAAGCTGGAAGTCAGCACAACCCAGAAGAGAAAGGAGAAGACACTGCCATGTGCATTGCCATGTGACAGAAAAGCCAAGAAGCCAAGGATCCCAGCCAGCTTGGAGTGCCACAGTCTGCAGAAAGCATTGCCTTGCTGACACTTCAATTTTGGACTTCTCTTACCCTCAAAACTGTAAGCCAAAAAATCCCATTGTTTAAACCAACTCATTGTATAGTATTTGTTTTAACAGCCAGGAAACTAAAACATACTTTAGTTGGCTTCCTATTATAGCACTTACATCCAAATTAAAACAATGCAGAAAATACCCTCTAGCTTGGCTCTTGAACAAGATTCACATTCATATTCACCAAATGCTTACTTTGTCACAGTTGTCTCTCCCTCCCTGTATATCTCACAGT
>PVIY010025279.1:25498-37040 GCA_004026745.1 Myrmecophaga tridactyla
CTACCCTCTGGCCTCCTGTTCTTTCCTGCCAAATAGAGAAGAAGCAACACCAAATTTAGCCACCAACTTAGAGAATAAAAAGACACGGTGAGTGAGCAGACCCAAAGCCCTCTTTCTATAACTAACTTGCTTTGGTTTTGTTTTTAATTACTCTTTTGAAGACAGGTGTAGATAGGCATGCAGTTGTAAGAAAGGAAACAGAATTCTCTGTGCCCTTTACCCAGTTTCCCCTTTTGGTAATGTGGTAGAGTCAGGTGTCAACTTGGCCAGGTGAAGGCACCTAGTTCTGTTGCTGTGGACATGAGCCAATGGTACGTGAACCTCATCTGTTGCTCATTACATCTGCAGTTGGCTAGGAGGAGTGCCAGCTGCAATGAATGATGTTTGACTTAATTGGCTGGTGCCTAAATGAGAGACTCAACGTAGCACAGCCCAAGCAGCTTAGCATACCTCATCTCAGCACTTGCAGCTCAGCCCAGGCCTTTGGAGATGCAGAAAGAAATCACCCTGGGGAAAGTTGTTGGAACCGAAAGGCCTGGAGAGAAGGCCAGCAGTGACCATCCTGTGCCTTCCCACATAAGAAAGAACCTCAGATGAAAGTTAGCTGCCTTTCCTCTGAAGAACTAATGAAATAAATCCCCTTTTATTAAAAGCCAATCTGTCTCTGGTGTGTTGCATTCCGGCAGCTAGCAAACTAGAACAGGTAACATCTTGCAAAACTATAGTACACATCACAACCAGGATATGGACCTTATACTCAAGATATAGAACATGTTCATCATCTTAGCAATCACTCAAGTTGCCCTTGATAATTACATGCACGTCTCTTCCATCTCCTGCCCCTTCCTAACTCCTGAAAATCACTTATCTATTTTCCATTTATGATTTTGTCATTTCATGAATGTTATATAAATGGAATCATACAGCATATAAACTTTTGGGAATGGCTTTTGTTTTCATTCAACATAATTCCATGAAGAGTCATCCAAATTATCACATGCTTCAGAAATCTGTTCCTTTTTATTGCCAAGCAGTATTTCAAGGTATAGATGCACTACAACTTTCTAAATCATCCATTGAAGACATCTGGGTTGTTTCCAGCTTTCAACTATTAAGAATCAAGTGGCTATAAAATTTGTGCATAGGCCTTTGGGTGAAGATAAGTCTTCATTTCTCTGGGATGAATGCCTAGGAGTGAAATTGCTGAGTTGGCTCATAGTTGCATGTTTAATTTAAGACACTCTCAAACTGTTTTCTAGAGTGGCTATACCATTTAAATGCCTACCAACAGTTTGTGAGTGAACCAGTTTCTTTGCATCCTCACCCTCATTTGATGTTGTCACTATTTTTTATTTTAGCCACTTTGGTAGGTGTGAAGTCACAACTTGTTTTAATTTCTATTTCCTTAATGGCTAATGATATTGAATATCATTTGATGTGCTTATTTGACATCTGTGTATCCTCTTTGATGAAATGTCTCTTCATGTCTTTTGCCCAATTTCTAAATGGGCTATTTTTATTTTATTTTTGTTATCATTGAGTTTTGAGAGATTTTTACATGTTTAAATATTAGTCCCTTGTGGGATAAGTAGTTTGAAAATATTTTCTCCCAGTCTACAGTTTGTATTCTCATCCTCTTTATAAGGTCTTTCATAAAGCCAAAGTTTTCAATTTTGTTGAAGTCTAATTTATCAATTTTCCCTTTTATGAATTGTATTTTGGATGTCAAGTCTAAGAACTCTGTGCTGGGTGCTAGGTCCCAAATGTTTTCTCCTCTGTTTTTTTCTAGAAGTTCCATAGTATTATATTTAAGTCAATGATCTATATTTAAGTCAATGATCCATTTGCATTAATTTTTGTATAGAGTGTGAGACTTAGGTTGAGGTTTTTGCCAATGGCTATCCAATTGTTCCAGCATCAGTTGTTGAAAAAAAGCTATTTTTATTCCATTGAATGGCTTTTGCACTTTTGTCAAAAATCAGTTGGGCATATTTGTGTGGTTCTAATTCTGGGTTCTCTATTGTGTTTCATTGATCTATGTGTCTATTTTTCTGCAAATGTCACACAGTCTGCTTACTGTAGCTTTATAATAAGTCATGAAATCAAGTAAACTGATCCCTCCAACCTTATTCTTTTTCAAAATTGTTTTAGCTGTCATAGTTCCTTGGCCTTTATATATAAATTTTAGAATAAGCTTGTCTATAGCTACAAAAATCTTGCTGTGATCGTGATAGGAATTGCATTAAATCTGAATATAAAGCTAGAAAGATTTGATATCTTTACTATGTTGAGATTTCCAATCCATAAGTACAGTATGTCTCTACATTTATTTAAATCTTCTTTGATTTCTTTCATTAGTAATTGCTTTAGTTTCCTAGGCTGCTCAAAGCAAATATCATTAACTATTAAATGGATTTGCATAAGCAGTGGGAATTTGTTGGTTTACAGTTTATTTTTGGTTTGCTAAAGCTGCCAGAATGCAGTATGTCAGAAATGGGTTGGTTTTAGAATGGAGATTTATTAGCTTAAAAATTTACAGTTCTAATGCTGTGAAAATGTCCAAATTAAGTCATCAACAGGATGATGCCTTCTCTGAAGAAAGGCTGCATACATCTGGGACACCTCTGCCACATGGGAAGGCACATGGCTGGTATCTGCTGGTTCTTCTCACCCAGGTTTCTTTTGCTTTCAGGTTCTGGCTTCAGTGGCTTCCTCTCTTATCTTCTGTGGATGTGTCCTTGTCTCTTAACTTCTCTGAATTTCATCTTTTAGCTTCTTTGGGATTTTTCTGTCTTTTATCCTCTCATAAAGGAATCCAGTAAAAAGATTAAGATCCACTTTGAATGGGGTGATTCACATCTTAATTGAAATAACCTAACCCAAAGTTTCCACTTACAATAGGTCTGCACCCACAGAAATGGATTAAAAGAACATGGCTTTTTCCCCACATAACAGCTTCATATGACCACGCAGTATAAGGTCAAGAAAATGTCCAAATCAAAGCATCATTGAGGCAACGCTGGCTACCAGCAATCCTTTGCTCCTTGTCTCATGGCAAGACACATGACTACATCTGCTGGTCTGTCCCTTTTCTTTCTGGTTTCTTTGATTTCAGCCTCTTGCTTCCATGGCTTTTTCTTTCTCTGTATTCATTCCATCTATACAGGACTCCAGTAATAGGTTTAAGACCATCCCAAATGAGGTAGACCATGTCTTAACTGAAGTTGCCTCATCAAAAGTCCTACTTACAATGGGGTAACAGACACAGAAGTGAATTAAATTTAAGAACATGTTTTTTCTGGGGAACATATTGTGTAGTTTTCAACAAACAAAACGTACCTGTTTTTGTTATATTTACACCTAGTTATTTCATTTTTGTGTGATTGTATTTCTAATTTCTGTATCCATGTATAGAAAAATAACAATTGCTTTTGTATGTTTATTGTGTATCCTGAAACATTTCTGAACTCACTTATTATATTGAGGAGTTTTTGTAAATTCTTTGGAAATTTTTCTGCAAACTATCAGGTCATCTGCAAATTGGGGCAGGGCAATTTTATTTCTTCCTTTCCTGTCTGTATGCCTTTTATTTCATTTTTCCTGCCAAATTGTCCAGTTCATCTCAGCTGCCAAATTCACGCATGTACAGTTGATCACAGGATTGCCTTACACTTTTGATGTCTGTAGTGATAATATCCATTTCATTCTTGATATTGAGAACTTACATCTTTTCTCTTATTATCTTTGTCAGTCTTACTAGAGATCTAGTAAGCTCTTTGTTTCATTGATCGCTGCTCTTATCTTTATTTCTTTCCTTCTGGCTGTGTCAGGTTTATTTTGCTCTTCTTTTCCTATGTTCTTGAGATAAGAACTTAAATTATTGATTTGGGACTCTTTCTCTTTTCTAATGTAGAATTTAGTGCTCTAAATTTCTCTCTCAGTACTTCTTTAGCTGCATCACACAATTTTTGATGTGTTGCGTTTTCATTTTCATTCAATTTGATTTTTTAAATTTTCTTTGGGACTTCCTCTTTAACCTGTAGATTATTTAGAAGTGTGTTGTTTAGTTTCCTAATATTTGGATATTTTCCCATTACCTCTGTTTTTGATTTCTAGTTTGATTCCGCTGTGGTCAGAAATACATTTTGTATGATTTGCATTCCTTCAAATTTGGTTAAGTATATTTTCGTGGCCCAAGAAATGGTCTGTGTTGGTATATGTGCCTTGGGCACTTGGAAAAAAAATGTATATTCTGTTGTTGTAGAAAAACTAGACAGAAAGTCAGCAAGAATATAGAAAAACACCATCAACCAAAAGGATTTAATTGACATTAATAGAACACTACACCCAAAGAATAGGAAGGAAAGCCATTACCTATAGAAGGCAAAGGAATGAGGAGAAGGGCATTATGGGACATATTAGGAGAGCAGGGCTGACAAAAGAGGTAATCAACAAAAGCATGCACTGGATGCCTCAGTATGGTGAGGCAACCTTTAAGAAAGTGAGAGGAGCCCGGTAGAATTAGAGGAATGGTTTCCATGCAGATGCACTGTGCTATGTACCCACCTAGTGTCTGACTCCCTTTAGTCCCCAAGAATGATTTGTACCACAATACGGCACAGGATGTTACTATCAGTAGGTCAGAGGTCACCTCATTCCATTTATAGACCTAATTCCCTGCTCTCTAAACTTTTGTTCATTCCACCCAAACCTGCGGGGAAGAAAGTACTGAAATTTAAGTAGTTCTGAGGAATAATACAGCATATTCTCTACAAGGTCAGGACTACAGGAGATCTTTTTTCCTGCCTGCTATGTTCTCTTCACCGCCCTTTGGCCTCTTTTTTGTCCAGTGGACAAGAAGAAAGAATAAATGAAAGGTGAATAGACAAAGCAAAAGAGAATGAAAATACAGTGCTTTTCATCTTGAATATGACATCTGAGTTTGGTGGGATCAAGTTCACCCAGGAAGGAATCATTGGCATTCAGGAGATATCAACTCTGAAATCTGTAACCGTTGTGGAATATTCCTCATTTTTGCATCCATCCTTTTGAAAATCCTCTCATAGTTAACAGTTAGGAAACATATAGATTTGATGTACACCACTAAATTAGTTCTCAGCTGCTAAAACAAATAGATACAATGAGTTGGCTTAACAACAGGAATATGTTGGTTCATAGTTTCAAAGACTAGAAGGCCTGTTTACCCCTGGGGTCAGTATCTTCTGGCTAGCCAGTAAACTTTGGGATTCCTTGGCTTTTCTGTCATATGGCAATGTAGATGGCAGTATATTCTCTTCTGGGTTTTTTTAACTTCCAGGATCTGGCTGTTCTCTGTGACTTCTTTTCCATGTCCAATTTCCTTTGCTTTTAAAAACTTCAGCCATTCTTGATTAAGGGCCACCTTCATTCCATTTGGGCATGCCTTAACTAATACCACCTTCAAAGTTTTTATCTGCAAATGGGTTCACACCTACAGGGCCAGGGGACTGGACCTGAACATGCCGTGTGTGGGGGATGTGATTCAATCCACAGCTACCACTTTCACTAAACTTCCTTAGCCATTATCATTGCCACAGCATCTAGAGTTGCTTGTATGGTTAAAAACATTAATTATTGAAGATATAATAAAGACATCATATAATCGACTTTCACCAGAAGAAAGCTACATGCTTTAATGCTTTTCATGAACAGCATGAAACAAAGACAAACCAAATAAACGAAACCTTCCCTCCACCAGCATAGTGCTGGAAAAAGGTAATTCTTGGCATGAACTTTCAACCCTGAGCCTTCATCAAAGCTTCAGCATTGGTACTATCAACACAGATAGAAAATCTAGGTGCTTTTATTTCTTGAACAGGAACAAGTGTTCTTTTAAAAAGGAATTCCAGAAACCTAACCCTCTTACATTTTACAAGAAAGAGCATATTTTATAAAAGGATGGGAGAAGATTTACTGTATTTTTCACCTCTAAAAAACTTCCTCTCCAAAATAGTAGGGTTAGCAAAACTCCCTGTGCAGAACATTTGCTTCTCAACTCTAAATTTAGATCTGAAATTCAGGCAAAATGAAAACAGGAATTCTGGAGGAGCCACGAGAATGTGTCACAAGTTAGTACAATATGAGTCCCTTCCTTGCCTTCTTATTCTCAAGTGTTTATTGAGCCAAGTAGAAATGCACTAGTTTTCTACAGATTAACATAGACAGACCTAAGCTTTGGAAAATTGTGAAGCAAAGTTTGTTCTTGGTGTGTTCTGACTTTATTATTCTCCACGTTTACCGACAACTATCCCCACTCCACTGTAGCCCATTAACAGTGCCACCAGCAGTGTTTCTGTTTGTCATCTCTTCCCAGCTTCTCACTGCCCCTGACTCTGACGCCCACCAGGTAACAAAACCAGCCATTACCCAGACTTTTGATGAGTCTCTTAAGATATGCAAATTTTAATAGAGTACAGATACTTTCTCTGCAGGAAACTAATTCTTGAAGATGTAATTTCAGGTTTCAAAGGCAGCTATTGTGGGAAATATTTAGATGCATCCCTCAACTCACGATTAAAAGGCACCTGCCTACTCTGCTCCTGCCTTAAGATTAACGTTGTATGTGAAGACTACAAACAAAGGAAGAGAAATGGACCCAAACTGGTGCATCCTTAAAGGTAATTCTCAGGTGGTAATTAGGAAGAAAATACAAAAGAGAATGGATGTGAAGTATTTCCGTTTGCTAAAGTTGCTGGAATGCAATATACCAGAAATGGTATATTTCAATTCATCCTCTTCTGTTTAGAGAGAGTTGAGGGTCTGTATATTGATATTGCCAAAATCATTGTCTGACAAAAATCAGACTAAAAGGAAGACCCCAGGGGTAGATAGATTCTCTAAAAGACGTGTGCAGATATGGTGGCCAACTGGCTTGGTGATGTGAACTTGGAAAATATCCCATTAAAAAAGAAAAATTCTAAGTGTGACTCATGTAAAAATGAAATTATTCCTTTCCACACAGTTGGAGTAACAGGTGGGGGAAGAAATCCACAGCATTAGACAGAGATTGATAAGTCACCATCCTCCCTTCTAAACATTGTCATGTCACACACACACACACACACACACACACACACACAGTAAGAGCTCCAGTTACTGGAGAGCTGTGCTCCCCCAATTTCTGGTCCCCCATTATCTCATAGCTGCTTCTGAATCAAAAAAACACCTCCAATCCTGTTCTGTCTTTACATTAAATCAAACACAACACACAGCTCAATAGAGGCCCAAAATGCCTTAAAGAATTGCTCGAACTTTCCAACACTGATCTTCTTGGTCTTCTCATATGTGCAAAATGTTCTGTGAGATGAGAGAGTTAAATCATCATCTACAGGGCATTTGGTTTTGTAGGAATAGGATCAGCAAAAGCCCTAAATCTGCTTGTTGACTCTTGATAGTCACCTGCGTCCCGGAAGGAGAGCTTGTTCGTTCTCTGGTCCTTCTCTCTGCCTTACTGACATCAGTAAAGACATTCATATCTTTTATGGGGAATGCTTCCTCTTCCAAACACCTTCTCATTCCCCTTTCGTGCAAAGTGAAGATAAAAATTTTAAGGTGAGTTTTTTAAAGTGGGAAGGAAGGACTTCTTTAACTGAAGTGCTCTACATTTGTTATGATGAAATGACATCTGGTTCTTGTTCTCTGGTGGGGTTCCCCTGGTAGTTTATACCCTCTCAAAGCATTGCCATTTCCAGAGAAAGAGGGATTCCATCTTCAAATCGTGAACTATAGATAGTGTGACCAAGTGTTCTGGATTGCTTGGACCCTTCCTGTTCATGCCTGCCATCCCACTGAATTAATAATTGCTCTCCCTGAAAGTCAACAAGTATCTTTCTTGGATAATTTATATGGTATTCTCTACCTATATATTTTTATATATGGATATGGGAAAATGTCAAAACCATGACGATGTAAAAATCAAGATGCCTTAATAGTGTGTACGGTATGATCTCATTTGCATAAAAGAAATTGAAATATGTACCTTAAAAATATATATGTAGAAAAGTTCTGGAAGAAACATCACAATGATTACCTTGGGGAAATGTGAGTGGAGGGTGAAGGGAAAGTGAGAGGTGCTTTTAATCTCACTTCATGCCCTTGGTCTATTTGAGACTTTTACCGTTAGCATGAATTTATTTTATAATAATAAAAGAATGACCAATAGGATGGAAGGTTTGGAATTTCTATGGTGCAAAGGGGCTGCTCAGATTTTAGTAGCACAGTTCTTATTTTAATTAACTTATATACACCACAAAAATGTTAAATGAAGTGCTGCAGCTTGAAAGGAATGAACACTAGACAATTGACTAAAGCTGAATGAAGAAACAAAGGATAATAATATGGGGAAATATAAATGCCAGTACTAGTGTATTCTTAGTTTGTAACTCCAATTTTTACTTCCTACAGTATATAAAAGGTAAACTCATAAAATGTAATGAGAAATCAGTGGTTTTGAACTCATAATATATAAACATGAAATTTATGACAAGAACTACATAAAGGTGGGGAGGGACAGAGGAGCATAGTTTGTATATGCTATTGAAGTTAGTTGGTATCTAAGCAAATGAGAGTGTTATAAATGCAGGATGCTAATTTAAGCCCATGATAACTACAAAGAAAATATTAGAAAATATGCAAGCTCAGAGAGACAGAAATTAGAGTATATGTAATAAGGGGACATTAATAGGTGTAAGGTTTCGGTATGGAGAGTTGGAAAACTTTTAGTAATGGGAGATAGTGAGGGTACTGCAAGGTGTAAATATGACTAATCCTACTGAATGGGAGTGGTTGAGGTGGGAAAGTTTGTGTTGTAAATATGTTCCCACAATTAAAGGAAATAAAAGAGCAACTAAAAGAAACAATGACAATTAAATGCAATACATGATCCTGGATGGGATCTAATAAGGGAGGAGAAAAAATCCAAAAGAACATTTTGGTGGCATATGAAAAACTTGGAATGTAGACTATACACTTTGTATCCATGTTAAATTTCTTGAACTTGATAAATGCACTTAAGGTGGTTACATAACTGAGTATCCTTGTTCTTAGGAAATGTACACGGCAGTATTAAGTGTTCAAGGAGCATGACATATATAAACATTTGCCCTAAACTCATGTATTCAGAAAATGGTTTGACCAATAGAAAGACAAGTAGATGGATAAATAGATGGATGGAAGGATTGATAGGTTGATGAATAGATAGAATGACACAGCAAACATGAAAAATGTGAAGTTAGTGGATCTGAGTATTGGAGGACAGGAGTATGCTGGTGTTCTCTGTACAGGGTTTGTATTGTTTTTGGAATCATCCCATATGTTTGAAAGTATGTTAAAGTAATTTTTTTTAAGATGCAAAAAATAAGGGATATAAAGGAAGAATAAAGTTCATGTTTGTTTGGGTTTGCTAAAGCTGCCAGAATGTAATATATCAGAACTGGGTTGGCTTTTAACAATGGGTATTTATTAACTTACAATTTATAGTTCTTAGGCCATGAAAATGTCCAACTCAAGGCAACAATAGGACAATACCTGGACTCTGAAGACAAGCTGCTGGTATCCAGATATCTCTGTCACATGGGAAGGCGCATGACCAGCATCTGAGGGTTCTTTGCTGCCAAATTTCATTGCTTTCAGGTCCTGGCTTCAAGGCTTCCTCTCTGAGCTTCAGTGGTGTTCTAGTTTGCTAGCTGTCGAAATGCAAAATCCCAGGAACGGAATGGCTTTTTAAAAGGGAAGTTTAATAAGTTGCTAGTTTACAGTTATAAGGCCAAGAAAATGTCCCAATTAAAACAAGTCTATAGAAATGTCCAATCTAAGGCATCCAGGGAAAGATGCCTTGGTTCAAGAAGGCCGATGAAGTTCAGGGTTTCTCTCGCAAGTGAGAAGGCACATGGCGAACACAGTCAGGGTTCCTCTCTCATCTGGAAAGGCATATGGCGAACATGGCATCATCTGCTAGCTTCTTCTGCTGGCTTCCTGTTTCATGAAGCTCCCCGGGAGGGATTTCCTTCTTCATCTTCAAAGGTCACCAGCTGGTGGACTCTGCTTCTCGTGGCTGCATCATTCTGCTCTCTCAGAACCTCCCTTTCTCCAAAATGTTTCCTCTGTCATAGGACTTCAGAAATTAATCAAGACCCACCCAAATGGGTGGAGACATGCCCATGCCTCTACCTAATCCAGTTTAACAACCACTCTTGATTAAATCACATTTCTAGGGAGATGATCTAATTATAGTCTCAAACATACAGTACTGAATAGGGATTAGAAGAAATAGCTGCCTTTACAAAATGGGATTAGGATTAAAACATGGCTTTTCTAGGGTACATACATCCTTTCAAACCAGCACAAGTGGCTTCCTCTCTGAGCTTCTGTGGATCCTCTCTGAGATCCTGTGGGTTCTGTATTAGCATCTCCAAGATTTTTCTCTATGAGCTTCTCTCAATTGCATCTCTTTGCTTCTGTATGTGTTTTGTCCTCTTATATAGGACTCCAGTCAGAGGGTTAAGTGCTACTTTGAATGAGGTAGGTCACATCTCAATTGAAATAACCTAACCAAAAGGTCCCACCCGCAATAAGTCTGTCTACTCACAGGAATGGATTAAAAGAACACGGCTTTTCTGAGGTACACAATAGCTTCAAACTAACACACTGGTGAGTTCAAAAATAAAAGACATAGATGGACTTGCACCAGACTCCCAGGGCAGCATATTTTATCTTTTGATTTCTAGAATGTGTTCTCTAGATAGCCTCTACAGCCAGGTTTTATTTCTCTTTTCCCTTCTTGACTACTTCTCCCCTCAAGACACACACTCAACTTGGTTTTTCTCTGCTAAAATTATGGATAGCACATAATGAAATGTGAAGAACTCCCATCTGAATAGAAAATCACAGATATAGAGTAGATAGAAGCTGTGTACCTCTGATGCAATACATATTTCACCCTTTCTCTGAAGATTTGAAAATCCAACTACCATGGAAAAATAACATTCCCCATTTTCTTTCTGAAATCAACTACACTAGAGGGTCAAAGAGGCAAAACTGCCTCCTATTTTCCTTTGGAGCTTGTTCTAGTTTGCAAGTTGCCAGAATGCGATATACCAGAAATGGAACAGCTTTAAAAAGGGGGAAATTTGTCAAGTTGCAAGTTTACAGTTCTAAAGCTGTGAAAATGTCCAAATTAAGGTAAGGCTATGAAAATGTCCAAATTAAGGCACCAACAAGAAGTTACCTTCATTCAAGGAAGCCCAGTGAAGTTCAGGGTTTCCTCTCTCAGCTGGAAAAGCACATGGCAAACGTGGCAATGTCTGCTACCTTTCCCTTCAGGCTTTTTTGTTTCATGAAGCTCCCCTGGGGGCATTTTCCTTCATCTCCAGAGGTCTCTTGCTGTGTGGACTCTTGTGGCTCTCATGGCTCTTTCCAAAATGTTTCCCCTTTTAAAAAATTCCAGTAAACTAATCAAGACCCACCTGCAATGGGTAGAGTCACAGCTCCCTCTAATCAAAGGTTA
>PVIY010025280.1:0-36931 GCA_004026745.1 Myrmecophaga tridactyla
CAGTGATTATTTCCTCCATTATTCTTTTTGTCCCTTTCCCCTTCTCTTCTCCTTCTAGGACACCCATGACATATCTATTCATACACTTCATGCTATTATTCAATTCCCTGAGACCCTGCTCATATTTTTCCATTCTTTTCCCTATCTGTTCTTCTGTGTGTAGGATTTCAGATGCTCTGTCCTCTAGTTCACTCATTCTTTCTTCTGCCTCTACACACCTGCTGCTGTATATCTCCACTGTATTTTTTACATCTCTCCTGTTGTGTCTTTCATTTCCATAAGTTCTGCCATTTGTTTTTTTTTCAAACTTTTGTATTCTTCTTTATGGTTGCTCAATGTCTTCTTTATATCCTTCATCTCTTTAACCATATCGCCTCAAATGATTTATTTTTTAAATTTTATTTAGAAGATATTTTTGAACATCTTTAATCAATTGTTTCAACTCCTGTATCTCATTTGAAGTGTTAGTTTGTTCCTTTGACTGAACTGTATCTTCATTCTTTCTGGTATGACTCATGATTTTTTTTCTGATGTCTAGGCATCCGACTTCCTTGATTAGTTTATTCTGGAGGTTGTTTTCTCTCTTTTACCTAGGGTTTTAGCATTGGTTGGTTTTGTTCTCCATCTGTCCTTTGGCATTCAGTTCAACTTATTCTAGACCTCTAGCATAGCTTCTGTTTAACTGACGAGAATTTTTCAACTCTTGTTTTTCTGGTTCTTGCTCTGCCTATATGAATCTTTTTTTTTTTTTTGAGAAGTGTCTGCCCAGATATGATCAACCCCAATCAGATTTTCCCAGACAGGACAGGCCCAGGTCTCAGTAGGAGAAAGTAATCAGCATCAAGTTTCCCTGAGAATGAGACCAAGAGGTTGCCAGTCTTTCCTGTGAAGCCTCTAGACTCTGCTTTTTCTATCCTACCTAGCAGGTGGCACTTGTCATTCCACCAGTGTAAAGTAGTGTGGAGCCTTTACTTCTGAGCAGACCCTGTCCCTGCCAGGGGCGTGGTTGAGACAGAGGCTGACGTAGAAGTTGGGCTTAAGCTGTTTCTGTTTTCCAGCCCCTGAGTCCTGAATGAGTGCTACCACTTGGGCTGGGCCTACACCTGCCTTTTCTTGGGGAAGATAAGCCCCTTAGGCAATTATCTCCTTCACCTGACTAGTTACTTTATCTCTAAAACATACCTTAACACCACCCTTGCCTGCATCTGTGCTGACAGTTGAAAATGCCTGAGGCTTTTTTTTTAATTGGGCTGCAAAAAAGTAAAAAAAAAGAAATCCTTTTCAGAGCTGGTCCCCAGCACAGCCCCCTCCCCAACCTGGGTTTGCCAATCAGCCAAAGCCAGATACCAACTCCAGCTCTATGTGCCCCTTTTCTGGGGCACAGCCCTTTTCCAATATTCTGAGCCCCATAGACTCCAAAAGCCTCTGTTTGTTGTGTTTTTGTTTTCATCAGCTCTGCCTCCTCTCTGCTGAGAGAGACCTCAGGATTCCTTTCCTACTTGCTCTGCGTTTGTGCTCAGAGCTTGTATTTAGCAGTTCAAATTTATTAATTAAATCCATAATGGCAGTTTGCTTGAGCTCTCCTTCCCCTGCTCCTAGTAGAGACTGCTTCTTTTTCGCATGGGGAATTGTCTCCAAAACAGCCTTCCATGACAGTAGGGGAAGGGCACCAATTTCCTCTGTTTGGGGGTTGTACTTTACAGTTCTGTGCTGTGATCTCAGCCCTTTCACCCCTTCCAGACTGTTGTATAATGTGTGTCCAGTCACAGAAGTCCCTCAAACATTTGTTCCAGTTTCTGACTATTTACTAGCTACTTTAGAGGACTAACTAAATTCCACACCTCCCTATGCCACCATCTTGCCATGCCTCCCCTGTCATTTATTTTTAAGATGCTTGTCTTTAGTGGCTCAATATTTTGTACACATTTTAAAAAATCCATATCCCACTTTCCTGATTTCTACTATTTCTCTATATCACTTGTACTATTTACCTTTTTATTTAAATTTTAAATTGACACACTTTTTGAAATTAACTCTGCCCATTGCAAATAAATTCATAACACCATAGGTTTGATGCCTTTTATAGTTTTAGAACCTTTAATAAATGCAAAGTTACTAATGATTTTTAAAAGTTTGTGAACTGCCTAACATCATAATAGATACCACACGTGATGCACAAACCAACCTTTGGAAAGCATGGCTTGGAAGTTTGTAAAGTTAGAACATTATTATGAAGAACACTCTCAGTCCTCATGAGTTTTCAAACCCTTGAAAGTCTCTGGCCACAGGATCCTATTTCTCCTCACTCTGACATTCTGTAGGCATTTTTCCTACACCTAAGCACTACCATCTGAAGCAAAACTGGCATTGTGCCTTCCCCCCTAGATTGCACTCAGATCCCCTCGGCACTTCACTCTTATGCAACAGAGCTAAGCCCATGTAAGCAGGTCCTAATCTTCCTCCATCTTTCAGGCTGTGGTGCTTAACCTTCTCTGAACCTGGGAGACTTTCAAAAGTCCCAACGTTCCAGTCATTTCTTAGATCAATTAAATTAGATTCACTCGGGGAGCCTGGCCATCAGTATATTTAAAGCTCCCACAGTAATTCCAGCATGTAGCCAAGTTAAGAACCATTCCTTTAAGGAAACAAAAATGCCAGCAAGGTAAACCAAGAATGTATCAGAGGTAGTACTTAGTTAGACTTCAATCTAGCAGATATTTGCTGTTTTGGATACCTGAAGACACTGTAATTTATATTTCCCACTCTGTTCACCAAATTTTAAATAATATTTTGACCAGAAGCTGTTAAAATTACTTAGTTGTAAAATGTATCCTATTTACTATTACCCCAAATGGAGAATCCATTTCTTAAATAGACCAATAAAAGATGTGAAGTTAAGTTTATATATGCTGAAACTTAGCTTTTCAAATCTTATATACACACACGCATGCACACGGAATTGCTAGACAATCAGGCTCACAAAAGAGACATCTGGCAGCCACATCAGCAATGGAAGCAGTTTCATGGTTCTTCTAGATAGCAAGATGTGCTGCAGACTTTTGTGCATTCTGTTGCTGCCTAAGCACTACTTGAATATCTTTTTGATGGCTGTGAAATATTTAAATTGCATACAATTTACAAAGGCTGGCCTAGGATGCCCTACTTGCAAATTAATCTGGCCCAAAATATGATCAAATTTGATTTTTTGTAAGTATTTATCACTGCAATATTGTGTACGTGCACGCAACTTCCTTTGCTGTGACCAAAGACCACCATGTTACTTTCTAAATGCTACACATACACATACAGACAAAAGAAATATATATTTCTAGAATTTGTGGGAGGGGGGATTAAAAGAAAGAAAAACTCAGTTTTTTTTTTTTAACTAATAAAGAACAGTCTAGTACAAATGGCCAGTGAAATGCCAGCACAGTGGAAACCATTTGTAATCTTGGGGTATCAGTTCTAACAATATCAAACGAGAGAGAAGAACTAAGTCATGGCCCTAAGACAAGGAGACAGTGCTTTCACTCTGTGGGGGCGCAGGCTGTGAGGCTGTGTGAGGCTGGACGATCCACAGACCCAAACCACCAGGGCTGCGTTCAACCAGGCTGGTCTCTACAACTAGAAATTCAGTCCAGTCGGGTATCTGTATGTCTACCTATGCCTTTAAGTTCTATACTCCAACACTTGATACATCTAATACTTTAATACATTATCTTTAAGTACACATAAAATATCAAAGTAATGTGTGTTCACACAGCAAGTGAAACACTGCAAAGCTGGATAATGAAAAAACTAATTCTGCTCTTTTTAGCCATGCTCCACGGACCAGGGGATTTCCGAATGCATTGTTCAATCACCAACTTCACCAGTTTCTCTCTTGGTAACTTTGGACAGGGTGACTTAACCAGTGCACCCTCCACTCCCTTATGTCCATCACAGGGATCAGTTATAGCACCTATCTTCTATGTTTTTAGTTTTCAGTTTATAAATGGGAAGGGCTTGGAACACAAAGTAACCACTCAAATTTTGTCAGCTGGCATTATTGATCTTGGTACATAAGGATTTTTCTGATGTAAACATAGTACATAGCATGTTACATAATACATGTCATTAAACATATGTATATATGTAATGGTTATTAATTAAGATTTGGGGCTTCGGGGCTGGGAAAACCTATTTTTGGAACCCAAGATACTTCCTAGGGGATCACCATTTGCTAAGCCTTCTTTCTAAGAAACGATTTTTGAGGACCAACAGGTGCCAACCACTGTGCTAGCTCCTAGTGAGACAGCATTGAAAGAAAGCACACTGCTACAAAAATGAAAAACCAAACCAGTCTGGGAGGAAATATTTGCAAAACACATATCCAGCAAAGGACTTGTAACTGAAATACATTAAAAATAACTCATACAACTCAATTATAAGAGGAAAAGCAACTCAATTTTTTAAATGGACATTTTGAACAGACACTTGACCAAAGAAGATACGCAAATAGAAAATAACACATAAAAAGATGCATAATATCATTAGTTCCTAGGGAAATGCAAATTAAATCCACAACGAGACACCAACACATTCCCACTAGATTAGCTAAAATTAAAAAGACTGATCATACAAGACATTGGCAAGGATATGAAACAACTGGAAACTGTCACAGAAAATATTTTGATATTTTCTTATGGAGTTAAACAGCCCTATCACATGACCCTACCATTCCATTCCTAGATATATACCCAAGAGAAGTAAAAACATATATGTGAAAGTTTATATAGAAATGTTCACAGCAGTTTTATTCAAAATAGGCATAGATTGAGAACAACTCAATTGCCCATCAACAGGTAACATTTGGATAAAGAAACCATGATAAACCCATGCAATCTAATACTACTCATCAGTAAAAAGAAGTAAACTATACATTCAAAAACATGGATAAATCTCAAAGAAATTATGCTGAAGAAAAGAAAAAAGAGTATATAATATATGATTCCATTTATAAATAATTCTAGAAAATGTAAAGTAATGCAGTGACAGAAAGCAGATCAGTAGTTGCCTGGGGTGGGAGATATGGGGAGGAGAAAAAGGGAGAACTTATTAAGTGCCAAGAGCAAGCTTTTGGAAATGACAGGAATGTTCCTTATCTTGATTGTGATAATGGCTTCCTGGGTGTACATATACATCAAAATTCAACAAATTATAAATATACACAGTTTATTGCAATTATACCTCAATAAAGGTGAAGAAATAAACAAAATATAAACAAGGACTCTGTCTTCTTAGGGTTTATATTTTCTTTTCTTTTGTTTTTTTTTTTTTTTTGCATGGGTAGGGACCAGGAATCGAACCCAGGTCTCCAGCATGGCAGGCAAGAACTCTGCCACTGAGCCACTGTCACTCACCCAGGGATTACATTTTGATGGGGGTAGATTTAGAAAATACTTAAATAACTGAGTGCATACCACATAGTGATAATTCACAGGACGTTCACCAAAACATGCATTCAAGAATGTTTTTGGAAGCACTGGTTTTCAAAACCCCGAACTGGAATACACCAAAATCCTTATTTACAAAGGATTAAATGAACTGTGGCATACTCGCACAGTGGAATGCTCTAGAGCAATGGGAAAGGATGAACCACGAGTCCATATAAACAACAAGGAAGACTTTCACAAACTATGGGGTCTAATGACCAGAAGAGAGAAAAGGGGAACTTGTGGGAACTGGCGATGCTCTCTTCATTGCGGTGGATGCTGGGTGCACAGGTGTGTTCACTTCGTGAAAATACACCCAACTGTACCAAAGATTTGCGTTCATTTTTGTACATGTATTACGTCTCAATAAAACTACTTCCAGTGAGGTACAAATAAGGCCAGACCATGTGACAGGGTTTGGCCAGTTTATTTTAGATTGATTCATCAGAAACGCCTCTCTGAGCAGGTAGCATTGAAGCCGAGAGCCAGATATCAAGAATGAGCCAGATATGTCAGGTTGGTGGACAAGCACATTCCAGGCCAAGAGAATGGCAAATGCAAACAAGATGAACATAAACTGGAGAGCCGGGCAGAGAATGGTATGAGATGAGGTGGGAGAAGTAAGTAGGGGTCAGGTCATGAAAGAGTACCATAGGCTAAGTACAGAGTTGGGATTTTACTCATATCCAATATGAAGCCCTTGGCAGATTCTGCATAGGAAATGCTATGAACCAATGCACATTTTTGTATTTTCTTACCCATTTAAGCCACAGTCCCTTGCCAGTAAAATTGGACTAAGATAAAGGATATAATGCTTATAAAAGATGTAACAGAGGAAAGCAAGCCTTCAAAAATTGCTTGTGGTTAATATTTCATTGACTCTAGGACACCAAGAATTGCGATGTGCACCTTATTTTATGAATCGTTAAAAAAGAAAATGAGTTCCCTATAAAATATCACAATATTTATCACTGAGAATTTTAATTTACGTTATAAAAAGGTTCTTCTGGACTGATTGAGTAATGGCTTTGTATCAGATGTCACTCTTCTGCATGTATGAAAAAGAAACTGTAGCAAAACAAATCAGTTAAGTTATTCTTACAATGTCTTCCTAGTCCAAGTCCGACTGCGCTGAACCACTCTTGGACTCAGACCTCTCAGTCTGTTTGAACTACTCCTTCAGGTCAGGACAAGCACGTGAGGGTAGCTGCCTGGAAGGCATGTGATCCTTCTGCTGTCCGGAGTGAGCCAGACCACGTAAATGTGTGTTCCAGTTTGCTAGCTGCCAGAATGCAATATACCAGAAAAGGAATGGCTTTTAAAAAGGAGAATTTAATAAGTTGCTAGTTTACAGTTCTAAGGCCGAGAAAATGTCCCAAATAAAACAAGTCTATAGAAATGTCCAATCAAAGGCACCCAGGAAAAGATACCTTGGTTCAAGAAGGCCAATGAAGTTCAGGGTTTCTCTCTCAAGTGAAAAGGCACATGGTGAACACAGTCAGGGCTTCTCTCTCAGCTGGAAGGGCACATGGTGAACATCTGCTCGCTTTCTTTCCTGCCTTCCTGTTTCATGAAGCTCCCGAGGGGGCATTTTCCTTCTTCATCTCCAAAGGTCACTGGCTGGTGGACTATCTGCTTCGTGGTGCTGCAGCATTCTCTGTTCTCTCGAATCTCCCATTCTCCAAAACGTTTCCTCTTTTATAGGACTCCAATAAACCGATCAAGACCCACCCAAATGGGTGAAGACATGTTGTCACCTAATCCAGTTTAACAACCACTCTTGAATAAATCACATCATCCAGAGAGATGATCTGTATGTTTCAAACATACAGTATTGAATAAGGATTATTCTACCATTATGAAATGGAATTTTTATTAAAACCTGACTTTTCTAGGGGTCATACATCCTTTTAAACCAACACAATGAGGTTTCATATCTGCACTGAAAACAGGAATATGAATGCCTGACACCATTCCTCAGAAACACGGGGAGTGGGAAATGAAATGCATTTGTGGATTACTTGGAGTTTTTTGGCCATCTCTTTCTCCAGGAGCAGATCTCCAAATCCACATGCCTAGATTTAGATGATAAACTCTTCTCCATCCTCTAAGCCACACCCTCCTGAGCTCCAGCCTGGAGCTCAGTGCACTTTGTCTTTTCTAATATCTGTCCAATTGTAGCTCAGGTATAATTTTGTAAAGGCCCCATCTCTGTTATAATTCTTTGTATTCTGGGTTACTATTGCTTTCACCATCCCCGCCCCCCCCCCAGTGATTCAAAAGCAATTCCTTATTATGATTAACAATCTACTGTGACAATTCTTTTTGTTTCTATTTGAAAATTTTCCTTTCATCAGCCTACTAAAATGGTCATTAAATTCAATCCCACCAACCTACTCAGGGAAAAGTAAAATCCAATGCTCTTCTGCTATTACACGTGTCAGATGGCAGTTTTTTCTGATTCTTAGGCAGCTCAAACCCACCAGCCACTTCTCTGTCTCCCTTTCCTTGGGGCCAGATGCTGCTTCTCATAATGGATTGTAAAGCCAAAAGTCAACACACCATTCAGAGAGCTCAAAAGTCACATGGCAGTAGAGCACCCCAGTTCTGAGCGATTGGAGTGTGAAGGGCAGTCTGATTTAATGAAGGTCCTGAATTACAGAAGATTGGAACCCCAGAGGCTGGGTATGAGGACAGGCTCTGGAGAGGGCCTCAATTAGGTTCAGAAAGCAGAAGTGTGGTCTGGGCAAACTGTTTTAACTTTTAACACTCGGATTTGTTCTCTGAAATATGGGGATTGCAATCATACTCACCTTATGGGGTTATCCTGAGCAGAATATCTGACACATTAAGAGTGAAATAAGGATCATCTGCTACTAGTACTAGTCCAATTCTCTAACTACCACTACACAATCCAATGCAGTGCAGGAAGAAAAATAGGAGATTGCATACCTGGATTTCTGTTTTGAATCTACTATAAATGCTGCTAACTGAAACTTTCTGGGCTTCTCTGGCAGTTCTTTCACAGAAGCAAAATCATGTATAAGTTGAAGAATTATCCAAATAAGGGCACTGGATACACTAACAGCTGTGTCACAGAAGTGGAGTCTCAAAACCACTACAACTTCAAACTCTACATTTCCATGATTTTAAATCTATACAATTGAAAAATCATATCCAAGTGAAGGATGACATTTCAAGTCTACACATAGAAGAGCCTCACTCGCAAACACCAGCCATCATGTGCTGCCATTTATCGAGTGTCTACAAACTGCCTACTTATGTGCTAAGTAAGATTCATTCATTCATTGCTTCATCCCTTCATTCAACACATATTTATTAACTGCCTAGTATGACCCTGTTCAAGGCCCTGGGAAAACAAGGCTGAACAAAACAGACAAAGCCCTTGATCTCATGGACAGATATTTTAATGGTGAAGGAGAAAAGACAATAAAAAATAAACTGGTCAACGAACAAGATATTTCTGATGGTGAAAAAAAAATGTAGACGCTATATGAGAATCACCTTTAGAGATGGGGATGCTGGTAACCAACCGCAACCCTAACCAAGTATCTTTTTGTACTGCTTAGAGACAGATACAGTCGATCAACTGGCAGAGCTAGTACGGGTCAAAGAAGGGGCAGGAACCCAAGTCTAGACTCAAATGTCTCACCCACTTTGCAACCTTTCTTTGAACTAATAAGCTTTTGCTTGACAAAATCATCATCGTTAATACAAAGCTACACTCCAGGTCAGCCTGTACAGTTTATATCAAATTCCAAACTGATCAGTTCTGAAATAATGATGTCTCACCAGGTGGAGCCAGGTATGACTAGTACCTTCCCTGCAGGGTCACAGATCAACTGAGTCATCAGTACCTTTGTCATATAAAATTCAGCTGCCATTTCGAAAACAAATGTCCCACTGCTTCTGCTGTGAAAATTAATGCAAGTTCAGATCTTTTGAAGAGGAAAAACAAAAGAAAAGAAGTACAAATTCAGAGTGAGCCCTCCAAGGCACTTCTACTCATTGTTCTTCACACCCTTTGGTCTGAAAGAAAATTGCCCAAGGGAAACTTTTTTTTACTGAAAGGAAAAGAGGATTTGAGCCTCTTGAGTAGAGGAGAAGTAAAGACACACAGATTCTCGCAGCAGCAGCCCAAGAATTCCAAAAGGAGAAAAAAGGAAAGAAAAGACAGGGCTCTGAAGAGGAGAAATCCACCAATGTGGGAATAGCAGTTCACAGGGTTGGGCCCTGCAGAGACTGAGTATCTGCAAGAATCTAGAACTCAAAACTATTTGAGGAAAGCAAATCCACCTGGATAGAGGCACACAGACCATAATGTTCCTAAGGCCCCTTAGTATGTCATCATCAAATGGACAGATGAAATGATCATAAAGTATCTATCTGATACTATTCTGAGCAGTCTGGAAACACTATAGTTTCAGAGGACCTGAAGCTAATCACTAGATAGGAGTCTAGGTTTGCCCCTTTCTGGAGAATGCACTGACATCCAAAATGAAACAAAATGGTAGATATACATCGCTGTTAAAACAGAACAGACTGGTAGATAGGACTGCAGAAATAAGACAAAGAGGGGTTTGGGGCATCATTACAACTAAAAAAAAAGAGCAGCCAAAATAATTCATAACAGCCACCCAAGTTACTTTCCAATCTGTTTTATCCAAAAGTTGAACTCATTTTTAAAAAAAATAACACATGAACATATACTCTGTATAATAGAGCCCCCCCCAAAAGAAAATATCAGAGTATTTGAGGCTTGGATGCATACATTTCAAGTTAGTTTGGAATGACAATTTGTCCCCATTAACTTACATAGGTTCATGTCCCTGAAAACATTTAACTTGCAATTATCACTGATTTTCCTTCCATTAAGTTAGTTCTGAATATGCAAACGACTTTTCATTTTAATTTCAGACTAAATCAGTATATCAACACAAATTTACTTCTTACCAAGGTCCCAGAATAGAAGCAGCAGTACAATGGCAAAATTAGGACACAAGATGAAAAGCTAAGATTATAAAAGGATGTGGAAAAAGAATCCATGGGCAATGTCTTTGGAAACTGATCATTCATTTCTGGGAAAAACAGAGATGTCAGATACAATCAGTCCAATAAAATTATGGCTATCCAAACTATGGGGATTGAAAATTTTCATTGGGATAGAAAACTTTGCAGAGATTATAATTGCAATGGTCAATTTTGCCTTTATGTGCTCTAATGAACTTTTTTTTTTTTGCCTGCCCATAGTCATTGCTCCTGCTTCTGATAACAGCACTTTGATAACCCTTGTGGATCTTCTCTACCCCTATTCTTGGTCCAGGAGGTTTGGAAGAGAGTAACTCCACTCTGATTCGAGTCTAGGGATAGATTTGGACCCACCCTGGAACAAAGAGAAAACACATTCCCCAGCTGCAGCAACTAGACTAGAAATGGGCACTGACATGTAACCCACAAAAGTCTATCAGAAACACTGAAATTCAATCCTGAGACTTCTGTTGGAACTACCGAGCTAGAGCACATTTTCTGCTGGATTTTGAAGTTAGTAACATCTATGCCTACAGCTTTATGGAGCCATTGTGTCAGAATAAGGGGAGAATGGAACCCATGCAGAAACATGCAGACCTGAAAGGTGGGGAGAGATGGCACCATGATATTTTTGAAGCCCTGGTCCAGCTGGATCCCCAGACTTTTCCGCAATCCAGGTCAATAAACTCTTAGTTTGCTTAATAAGCTACAAGTTGGGTTTCTGTCTCTTTCAAGAAAAAGAAATCTGTTGAAGGCACTTATTTCCCATAGCTTCCAGCAGCAAATACAAGTTTAAACCAATAGAGACTACACTGAAATTTTCCTCCCAACTCTCACAAAACTCTCACAAAATCAAGACGTAGGAATAAAGAGAAGCAGAGCTTATTTTTTTTTAATGCATTTAATAAAATTCAAATTCCCCTATATGCAGAGGGCCAAATTGGGCCAACACTTACTATTTCTGGTAGATGCCAAGAAAATATGTACTTACGATTTTAATTTGTAACCATAGTTTCATTACAACTGGTGGAAATATATGAAAATAGTAAGGTTGACTAAGTCTCTCTGAATTTCTGCAGAAATCATTTCATACTTCCTCTACTTTCCTTAAAACTCTGCCATCACCACTGCCACCACTACCGCCACTATCACCACCACCACCTTCCCTCTCAAATTCAGCAGATGACTTTGTCTTCTTCTTCAAAGATAAAAAAAGAAGCCTTCAGATAAGAAGTGGTTTAACTTCCTACCACCACGCTTCTAGGAATTTACCCCATCCTCTCCTTTCCTCCTGTTCCAATAAAACAGTCAATCCACCCAACTTGAAATACTCACTCCAGGTGACCTCTGGATCTTTCTTTCTGCACCCTCTCAACAATTAATAGTATCAATGATCAGTTCTCTCAACTACATCTTCTACCCCTAGTCCTATCTGTGTCCCTTCCATCAACATGTAGACATGCATCTTTATGTAAAATGCTTTCCCTCAAGCCCATATCCTAATCCAGCTACAACTTTCTATTCTGAACTCTCTTCAGTCCTTCACATCAATATTCTTGGGAAAATTGTATTCACTCACACCTCCATTCATTTGGCTTCTACTCAACACCTCTATGCCCTCTTAGTATAAATGAAGGTCACCTGTACCCCAGCAGATTGCTATTTGGATTAAGGGAAGATAAACTGGTAAAATATTTTACACAGAGCTTAACACATACTCAAGTCTCAAAAAATCACAGCTTTATTATTTAGCAAACATTTATTTAGCAAACATTTACTGAGCAATTCTAAGTGCAGGGTGTTATGTGAGATGCCAAATAAATACATAAAATCTCGCCTCTTCTCTCAAGTATCTTACAGTCCAATGGGAGGAAAATGGGAAAAGAGAAGGGAAAACACAATTAGAAGGTGAGATGACCCATTCCAGTTTGGGCCAAAGCAATGACAATATAAGTGGAAGTGCTGCAGAAGGCCATTCAGGCTGTGTACTGTACAAATTCAGGAGACTCTACCTGCATAAGCTGGATGGGAAACTGCATTACAGAGGTCCCCGATTATAAAGGAACTAAATGGCAACTTTCAAAGATCTGACTAGGCAAAGGCAGAGCTACAATACTCCAAAGGTGGTACCAACGGTGGAATGGTACCACTCCAAAGGTGGTAAATAAGAGCTCAGTATTGATGATCCAAAGCCACTAAGGCCACTCTTCCTCTAACCCTGATAGCCATCCCCAGATTTCTTCTCTTTATTCCTTCAGGAAGACCAGAAATTATGAAATGATTCTCTACATGTTTATGCCATTCCAGCTAGAAAACTCCAGCATATAAGGTTTCCTCTAGTATTAAAAATACTACAGGCCTAAACGAAACAAAAAAATATACTACAGGCTTCCCAGCTATATCAAGGCAGATGAGTTTTATAAAAACCACCCATATCTCAAAATCAAGGGTTAAAAGTTAATATTTTGATAGCACAATGATGTTAGGTCTGCTAAGCCTGAATCTCTGGCAATCTATTGGCAATTGTCAACTTTGGAGTCCACTTCTTGCTCCACAATTATCTGAAGCAGAAGGCCAATTTTAATACTCTCTCTACTATCCTAAACCACCTCTACTGATATCTTCTCAAGGAAACCATCTGGGTTATTTGTGAAATCCCACTACAGGCTGCCACTGTCTGCTCAAAATCCATTCCTTACTTCTTCCTGATCAAAGAGATCTTACCATCTAGTTAATATTCACTAATATTTACTGTATACCAAAATATAAGATATGACTAAGGCTTGCCTCTCTACCCTCATCATATTTATTATACTTGCTTCTTTCTCCATGCAAAACTCTTTTTAGTTTAGGGTTTCTAGCAAGACTATACTCAAAATCATTTTATTATGCACAACAATAGATATAGCCTTTATTATTTTTCCCCAACTTTTCCTACTTTCATGGTATCTTTTCCTAAAAATGACCATGGGTATAAACCACATTATTTGGAACACAGAGTTCCCTTAATGCCCTGGGAAAGACAGCTCACCAACTGGTCCACCAATGTCCTACAAGAATGCAATTGCATTACACGGGGAACTGCTTTACTCCTGGGGAATATTTTATCCTTTCCAAGGTCAGATTTAGCCTTACTTCTATTCCACATTCAACTGCATCCATATTAGATGCATTTAACAGCTGCATGCTTAATTATCTCAGAGTACAATTCTGCAGCTATAGTTATATTGGCTCATTCATTTGAGGTGGAAATGACTTTGAGTGGAACTTAATGTGGTGTCCTTGTTTACGCTAATAGATGGTCCAAACAATACACTCAGAGTTAGCTAATAAAAGATATAACTTCTGAAGAATCTCTGAGCTTTTGCAAGCCCTTTTGGTGTGCACCAGTATGCCCATATCTACTGATGTCCAACTGGCAACATCTATGTGTACAGGGGGCTTTTTCAAAGTCATGGAATCTTCCAAGTATAGAGAACAGCTCTCAACCAATAAATGATGGGAGCTGGACATAAGTATCCCAGCTTCCTCCCTTTCAGATAGAGTAATTCAGAGGCATGTATTTTAAACCATTTCCAAATTTCTTAATATTAAACTACAGTTTTAATAGTCTTTCCTTCCTTATTTTATTTCCTATATCCATTTCTGGAGTTCCATGAACTTCCAAAATAAACTGTTTGCTCTTGAATCCTTGCCTGAAGGTCTGTTTCTGAGGGGGGACCCAAATTAAAATGAAGGAGGTAAGCAGAATTAGGCTTTAGAACTTGAAAAAATAATTATTTTATTTTTGTCTTTTATGCTGAGGGAGAACAATCTTAAACAATAGAGCAAGGCAGCCCAAATCTGCCATTTACTATCTTTAGCTATTATAGCACCTAATTCTTAAGCCTAGTGGAAGGATTAAATGAGATGGGTGTGTGATGCATATAGCACAATACTGACAAATATAAATGTTCAAAGAATCTTAGTTATTGTTATCATTGTTCTAGCTCTCAGTCATATCCATGAAAAATACAACTCTTTTCTTTATATAACCAATCAAATAACTTATTGAACACCTACTATGTGCCCTGATTTCATCCTGGGACTATTAACCTCCAGGAGAAAAAGTATGGTTCAAAGTCTGTCAGTATCTACCTGTGAGACAGCCCATTTTCCCCAAGGAAGACCTGGAGGAGAGCTGACAGCATTGGAGTAATACTAACCTCAGCAGCCCAACAATGAGCTTAAGGTTTGAAGTAGCACCAAAAATCTACTCCAGATGAAAATGTTTGAGGGTCACTGCAAGAGGCAAATCACATGCAAGTTGGAGTAGACAGAAAAAATAGCCCCAAACCCCCACTTATCACAATATTCACACCCTTTCCACCATTGACTTTGAGGCTATCCTCCTTAAGAAATGGTGTCTATTTCTCCACCCCTTGAATCTGGGCTGGCCTTGAGACTTACTTTGGCCAAGAGAAAACATCTGAAATGACAGTGTGCCAGGGCCTAACCTGAGCCTTAAGAGTCCTATGTGCTTCCTCACTTTCCTTTGGAACCCTGCTCAGATGCCATGTGAGCAGCCCAAGGCAGCCTGCTAACGATGAGAACCATTTGAGGCAATCAACCTTGTTATCCCAAATAGCCAGCCAACCACCGTATATATGATTGGGTTTATCCTGGAGCAGCTGGCTCTGATGATTCTGTTGGTTCTTCCTCTTCTCCTCAAACTCTTAATTGTGAAGAATCCTAGAACTCAGTCCTTGGACTTCTTCCTCATGTAAATTCATCTGCTTTGGTGGTTTCATCCAGTTTATCAGCTCTAATTACCACCTATATGATGAGTACCTCTTTCCTAGACTTTTCTTATGAAATCCAGAAATATATGTCCCACAAGCTTTTCTACATCTCCATTAAGGTATCTAATAGACATCTCAAAATTGGTAATGTTCACAACTAAACTGATTTGTCTCCAAAAATTTACATCTCCCACAGACTTCCCTTTTGTCAGCTGATGACAAGTCTATTCTAGTTGTTTTAGGCCAAAAACCTTGGAGTCATCCTTGACTTCCCTCTTTCTCTCATAACCCATACCCAAACCTAAGGAACTCTTACCTTCAAAATATATGAGAATTAGGTCACTGCTACAATCCTGGTCTGGTCACTATCATCTTTAACCCGAATTACTGTCATGTAATCCATGTCTATCTGCTTTCATGTTTATCCTCTTAACAGAGATGCCAAAAGTGACTCCGGTAAAATATGTCAGATCCTGTCCTCTGCTCAAATCCCTCCAATGGCCCCCATCCCCCTCAGAGTAAGGGCCAAATATCTACCTTGGCCTCTAAGGCCCCACATGATCTAACCCTTCACCTCCTGACCTCAGTTCCTTCTACTCAGCCCCACTGTCACTTTGCTCCAGCCACACTGGCCTCCTTGCACTTCCTCAAAACAGCCAAGCATTCTACCTCAGAGCTTTTGTCTGGGCCTCGCCCTCTACCCTTGATGCTCTCCCATCAGCATCTACACAGGTAGCCTCCCCATTCCTTCAAATGCCACCTTCGCAATGAGGCCTGTCTTCACCACCCCATTTAAAACTGCACCCTTTCTCTCCATCCACCCCAGCACTCCTGCTCTCCTTTATCCCATTCTATTATTTAAAGGGTATATTACCTTCTGACATTCTAAACATTTACTTATTATGTTCATTGCTTGCTGTCTTTTTATCTGCTGTGTTCATTGATATGCCTCCAAACACCTAAGTGCCACCCAGATGGAAAATAGTAGATCAATGAATATCTGTTGAATGAATTGATGATTTTGGCCATTGTAATATCTGTTTCCTATTTTTCATTCAGTCTGGTCAATAAAGCGAAAGCAGACATCAGCCTAATAGACAGATACAGCTATCTTGGTTTGTTTTAATCATCCCAATTAAGCAATTAACTTAGAACCAATGGTTGTTGGTTTTTTTTTTTTTACAAAACACAAGGTTTTACAATGGCACCTACTGTCATTGCACACCTTGCCTATGTAGAAAACAAAACATTTGTCAATAGGTGGGCTGTGCACTGTATTTAAAAATGAAATTGAGGGCTGAAAAGAAATGGATAACACCTACTAACATCTTCTGTCACTCTTCTATCCCAAACAAATAATTCTCCTGGGGCAACTTTGGAATTCTTTATTTCATTTGTTTTTCATTACTTTTTAGTAAGGTACAGTGTTATCATTATTCTTAGTCACTGTGGTGATATCATACTGATTTTGTGATTGTTCCAACCATTCTATAAAATGCATATCATTTATAAGGTTCTATTTCACTGCTGTGGGCATATTTGTATCCTGAGTGTTTAACATTTTCCAGATGATAATATCACAGGAAATATGGTAGCATCCTTTTGAGTTTTGACAATCCCTATCTAAGTAAGCTCAACAGATGACTATTTTTCCATTTTTGGTTTAATTCAAATGAAACACCATAGGAAATTTTTTATACTCTTTCAGTGTTGAAAAAATATTTCGAAAGTTAGTTGCTGAAGCTTAACTATGCAAATGTTTCCACCAAACATTCCCAAACTCTATCCTTTTAAAGTAACTTCATATCAGCAGGACAACAATGTGCCAGGTCCAAGCCGGAGCCTTAAAGGTCCTGTGTGTGCCCTGGTTCTCTCAGATTCTTGCCAGATGTCATGTGGATCGCCCAGAGATGCCTCTGAGGCTGAGACCCATGAACCAATCACCCTCACTACCCCAAATAACTGCCAGTCAACCACCATACATAGGTTTGCGTTTATCCTAGAGCAGCTGGCTCTGCCAGTTCTGCTGGTTCCTTCTCATCTCCCCAAACTCTTAATTTTTTTTTTAATTTTTAAAATGCTTTTTATTGGAGAAGTTGTAGGTCTACAAAAAATCATCCAGAAAAAACAGAGAGCTGACATATTTATTAACACTTTGCATTCCAGTGATACCTTTGTAGAAATTGATGAAAGGATATTAGAATTGTACAATTAATTGTAGCTCATAGTTTACATTAGGGTCCCCTGATTGTGCTGTACTGTCTGTGCTTGTTTTTTTTATTCTAGTGACATCTATAACACCTACAATTTCCCCTTTTAATCACACTCACCACCACCTGATGTACTGAGTTAATAAAAAATGTACTTTTAAATACCCAAGCATTTAAAAAAGCCAATTGAACAAAACCCCTAGAACCTGGGAACCAGGTAGGTCAGGCAAGGAACTAGAGGCTTAGAAGAAAAGTTCCTACAACCACCTTCTGCTCAGTCTCCTTAGTTAATAGGCAATGCAACTCACGCCACCTACTCTTGCTCCCTAAAACTAGGTTTTTGTTTCCCTTACAACACTTAGAATATATCAGCTATATATACTGAATGATATGAACAACCTGCATTCACATATACTAACCTAATAGGTTTTATAATATAATAGGTGTAGCTTTTCTCAGAAAAAGTCCCGTAACTTGTTCAGGGACTGGTATATCATGGTACATAAAACTCCAGTGCACAATTTTTATCACTTATCAATTCTAAACCAACTTTAAATTTTGTAGTAACCCCAGGACTCAGTCCTTGGACTCGTCCTATATAGGATAGAATTATAAAATGCATCTCTCTAAAATGCCATATGTCTTATATTTAAATTTTTACAAAACATTGGACAATTTGTATAAGGATATAAGTATCCAAAAATATACAGCAAATCCTTTTCTCTGACTCAAAAGTGACAAACTCACTGGGAGCGGGTCTCCCCTCCTCCTTCTTCTCTCCTCTCTCCTCAGTCCCCCCTTCGCAGAAAAAAAAAAATAATAAAAAATAAAAAGTGACACCAAGAGGATAATATAAGAGAGAAATAGCCTGGGGTAAACTGTAGGGAGTGCTGGGGACTGTGGCAAACTGGAGACTTTATTTTGTTTAGGGGGAAGGCAGTTGCAATTCATCTTCTTAGCTTCAGGGGATGGTTGCCATAAAGAAATGTGATCAATATTGCCAAAATTTGCATTTGAGTGTATGTATTAATTTTTTGGAGAAGCCAGAAATCTGAATTTTTAAGGAAAATTTTACACAAATGTTCTGATGTGCCACTCAGAACACAGCTATCTATCAGATTGGAAACTGCTCTAAAGTGAACTCATCAAATATTTAGTACCTAGTAGCATACAAATGTTTTCCTAGGCCTTCCAGCTGTAAAGGGACAGCTCATTTAAAGTGCACACATAATAAAAGTATCCAGTTGCTGCATTCTAATTCCTAGTTGTTAGTAGGCTCTAGGTAGCAAGTGAGTCTTTCACCAGTGTAGACTGCTAAAATGCCAACTCGGATACTCAGTGTAGGAATCCAAGCTAAAGTAACATGGTATTTGCAGTCATAGAAGTTACCTGATTATTGCTTTTAAAATCCCTTTCAGTTATCGCCCTAAAATCTCCTGATTCTTGGAAACTTGCCACAAATGTATCCTACCCAAAGCCTGAAGAAACCACTAAACTCACACTGGGGAACCCTTTCCTTGGACCACTTACTTTGATACATTTCCCTTCTAAGCCTTCTGAGTTTTTCTCATTTTATAGTGCACCTGTCACCCTGGAAACAGTGTTGCCAAAGACTTGACCAGAATTGAATAAAACCCCAGCTTTTGGTATAAAACTCAATTGATGTTCGAGCATCACTTATCAAGCATATTGGTACCAAGTCTGAGGCAATTCCATCTAATAATCAAATAATGTTCTTAATGCTTTTCAAGAAGCTCCATTTATTTGTGGTGGTGTTGGAAAGCTGGCTCTTGGCTTATGATTTATCTCATCATCTTCTGTCATTTCAGTATTTTCAGAATATCTACCTTACACCCATATCCAATATTAGGATTTTTGTCTCTCCAACTAGAAACAGAACGGGGGTATTAATCTTTGCCTCCACCTGTCTTTCATTTATAGAAAACAGAAAACTAATATAAGCGTGGAAATTATTTTTTAAAAAAGAAATGGATTCGGTCACTTCTGGGTTTCCTTCCAGAATTTTACAATTTGGCACTACCCTTTTGTATTTGTACTTGTATTTGGGGGCCTGAGTTTGTTTCATCTACATATATTCATTAAACACTTGATATATCTGTGCATAGTGCTGGTGTTAGGGAAACAAAGAAGAGTTATCAGTCTAGTGCAAAAGAGGGACAATGAAGAAAACAATAGGATGAACTTTGAGGGGGGTGTCTTGGTTTGTCAGGCTGCTATGACAAATACCACACAGTGGGTTGGCTTAAAGAACAGGAATTTATTGGCTCATGGTTTCAGAGGCCAGAAGTTCAAATCAAGGCATTGCTTAAAAGGCTTGCTTCCTTCCTCCCAGGGTCAGGAAAGTTCTGGCTGGCCAGCAATCCTTATGTTCCTTGGCTTTCCCATTATGTGGTGACATCTTCTTTCTCTTCCAGGTTCCCCTGTGGTTTCTGTGCCCTCTTACTGGCTTTCTCTATATCTGAATTCCTTCTGTTCATAAATGACCCAGTAATCAGGATTAAGGCTCATCTTCATTCAGTTGCACCACACCTTAGCTAAAATAACACCTGCAAGAGATTCTATTTACAATGGGTTCACACCAACAGGAATGCACATCAAGACCAAGCTCATGTCTAAATTGGGATATATATTCAATCCACTATAAGGGGTACACCTAGGACCATGTAGGAGAACATTTTCTTGGGGGATGGGAGTGGAGAAAGACTGCAGCTGGATAGTAAAGACTTCAATGAAGAGGGGATAATCACACATTCATACTGGAGTGGGAACCAAGTTAAGGAAAATGGTAAGGAAGCTGACATAGTGGTCTAATTAAGAGATGCTAAGGGGCGTGGCAATGGGGACAGGAAAAAGTACAAGTAAGAAAGAGCTTTTAAATTGATGAGATTTAGTGACTGGCTGTGAGGGGTCACAGATGTGGATTGGTCTTGGAATGGTAAGGAGATATGACACAATTTGGACGTACCTGTTGTCTCTAAAGCTCTCATAAAGGGAAAGCAAATAAACAAACCCTACTATGTAAGTCAAGTCATGAAGAGCTGTTATTAGATATTCTTGAAAAATTCATTTTATTGTTTATTTCCATGTCTCTAAAACCTAGAGAGGAAAAAACATTGTCCTCAAAATCACATGGATGAGAAAAATCTAAGTTTAGTTTCTGTAAGATCTTTTTTTCCCTTTAGCCCTCCTCCCTAAGTGTTTTTATTTTTAGATGTTAAATCTTACCCACGTAGCAACTGTTCCTCTTTTGGAGGAAGAAACTTTCTTTTAACCAAATGAAGTATAGGTTTTTCACTCTTCCTAGGTCAGTAAGTTGCAGTGGAGCTAGAAGATTAGGCAAGGGGACAGCTCAGTTCTCAGTTAAGAACAATCAGGGAGAAAATCAGAGGCTTACACAAAAGCCATGTGCATGAGGCAAATGACCATCCTTCAAAACAAACAGGTTAAAGTCCATTAGGAAAATAGCTAAACAATTTCTTAGCAGTACACTGAACTTGAGTTTTAACTGAAAAGTGAAGCTAATAACTTTTGGGTCTATTATAAATCTTATGATTAAAAGTGAGTTTTTTCCACTCTCTGTCTCTTTGAATTCCTCATTCTGTATGTTGCCATTAAAAGGATGATGGAAAAAATAATGTTTGCATTCATTCTTCCAGATTCAACTAGATGATGGGGTAACACAAGGCCATGGACCAGTGCTTTGTAGGAGAAAATAAAGGTGACCCACGGTGCCAAGGTATCTGCATTTCCAATGACGCAAAAGGCAATTCCATTGAAAATCAACAGAGGGAATACCCCATAACTGATATCTGTTTTAAAATGTAAGTTAAACTTGCTTCTTGTACAAGCAACCAAATATTGACTTTTTTAGTCATTCAATTAATCACCATACTGAACACAGCAAGGCAGTCAATGCAGCCACTTTCCCTTTTCATGAGGAAAATTGCATGAAATGCTGAATCAGAGAATCTGAGAGTATTGAAGAATCAGTGAGTTGATTAATCCAGTGATTTTTAAATTATTGAAAGTTCAAGGACTCCAAACAAATATTATTTTCTTTTCCATTGAGTTACTATGCACTATGATGTTTATGGACTGTGGATTCAGATGATCTCCATCCTATCTAACTGCATGGTATTTTGCCTTCAGTGACCTATTTTATAGTATTCTTATGAAGATTAATTAAGACACATGGGTAACACGCTTGGATGAGGGCTTAACACATTATGTTCAGCAACTGTTAGCTATAATCACAGAAGCATAATCTACTTTTCTCATAATCTGTATTGCTGTAGCATGAAAAGCTAATCATATGTGTGTGAACAACTGAGTTTTAACCTTTCTAAAATACCAGTTCCCTGAGCAGGCCCAGCCACTCCTAACATTTGTTGGGGCCCAGGCCAAGAGTACGAATGGAATACATATACCATATATCTAAATATTTAAATATTATGAATCAAACTAAAAATGGTTAAACTGCACATGTTCTATCCTCCTAAATTGGCAGATATACCCCTAGAAGCCAGGGTTAAGTGTAGAATACATGCATTCTAGAACATGGTAAAGCAGGGAGAGCCAGCCCCCAGCCCTGCCCTTTCTCCTCCATCCAAGCCCCTGAGTATTTGTGTGTGGACTACAAGGTTTCACCATCCCATCTCCATCCACACCTCCCATTACCAGTGCTTCCTCCATTCAGCTTGGGCCCAAGACCTTTACGAGCAGGAAATTCCAAGGTCCCAGGCACTCAGCATAGGACCCAGAAAGGGTCAAGGGCTCCAAGTGGCAAGTGGGCTCTTGACCGGTGCATGAAGGCATGGCTGGATGAGACACAGAAGGTGGAGGCAGAGCAGTGGGGCTCTCTGACAGGCAGGATCCACCATGGGGCCTCTCCAGGTAACTCAAGACTATTTTTTCCATCATGCTTTCAGAGCAATTGAAGAGTAGTCTGTATATTCGCATTTGTTTTCATTTTTAAGTCTTCTTTCCTTAGAGGAAAGTTTATGAACAGTTGGAAAAGCAATACCATAAATGTTAAATCACTCACATAGACACAGACATTTCCTATTAATAATGAGAATTCATAGTAAAAATGCAAACTGGTCTATGGATGATATTTAGCATTATGCATAAAGGTTATTTGAACCAAGAGCCCAATTCATGGAGGATTAAACTCAGACAATACTATAAGACTAACAAAATGTAAGATAACTCAGAAAAAGAAAAGCCCAGATGTGTGTTGGTGCCTGACCTACTTCCAAACTACACGTCTTGCTTCAGCTTAACTATTTTGCTCAGATTATCCTTTCCTTCCATTCTTCCCTCACCTGAGAGTGGGGTCTCACCTTCCAAAACCCTGCCCATGCATGAGGATAAACTTGAAGGGCCACATTCCTCATGATGTGTTACTGCTGACTGCAGGGGAAAGAAGAACCTTCTGTTTGGGGTACCCATATCATATCTGTTTGATGATGGACATCACAATAAGCACTGCATCATGAAACTTCTGTTAGACTCCTCCATAAAAGCCACTGTTCCCCACCGGGTGGGTGTCACCCCTGTTGACCTACCTGGTGTCACCCCTGTTGACCTACCTGGTGTCACCCCTGTTGGCCCACCTGGCGTCACTCCTGTTGGCCCACCTGGCATCACCTCTGTTGGCCCACCTGGTGTTATCTCTTTTGGCCCACCTGGTGTCACCCCTATTGACCTACCAGGTGTCATCCCTGTTGGCCTCCAAGGCCTGGCTGGGGTAATGACATGTTTGAGCTGGTTTGTTGTTGCTATTCTGGTTTGGTTTGGTTTTGACTCTTTCGAATTCATTTCATCTTTTTAACATTTTTCATAGGAAAAGGGGAAGTGAGTTTGTTAGTCTGGTGTCTGCCCTCCCTGATGCAGAGGGGGCTGGGTGTTTGAGGAGAAGCCCCAAGTACAACAACCAGCAGACCTATGGCTGAGCCCTAGGCAGGCTGTCCTTGGCTGGAGCCTGTTACTCTAGCACCTGGTATCTAGACTCTGGAGCTGCCAGGTTTCGGTCTCTTTCCAAGACTGCTTTGCTTTGTTTTATGTTTTTTCCCCTTCAAATTCTTTTAGCTACTTGATATCCTTCTATTAAATTCCTTTTTCCCAAGTTAGGCTGAGTTCTTTCATTTGCATGCAAACTAAGAGTCACTGCTGATACATTTGGCAGAGCCCCTGAAATACCAGATAATCAATGAATGTGTGTTGCATAAATGAATAACTATGGCCCAAATGTGTATGGCCTCCCTGTTTATAAAACAGGGTTAGTTTCTGAGTTTTAATACCTTTCTGAATTAGAGGAATTCAGAAAGGTATTAAAAAATAAGAAAAACTATCCATATTCCTAGATAACTGCATAACATTTTAACATTTTTCTTTCCAGCTTTTAAATATATCTCTGTGATATAGCCATTTCAAAAAATATTGTCATTAGAAGGATAAGATATATGTAGTATTGCATTTCTGCTATTTCCACTCAAAACCGGGTAAATCTTGTTCCATGTCATTACAAAATCTTTACAACTATCATTTTAATACCTATTAATAGTCTTTCATTTGAGGACCTTACAGTATCTATTAACTAGCCCTCTATTTTTAGTTTCTGTAGGTTTCAATTTTTTATTATTGTAAAGTATATTACAATAAACAATCCCCTATATAAAATTTTTCCTGCATCTGCTTCCTTAACAAAGACCTAAGAGAAACAGCTTTGTCAAATAATTTGAACTTTTTAAATCTCCAACAAATATTCTCAGAAAAAAGGCTGTCATAGAAAAGCTATCCATCACGTAGAAGGGAAGCTGAATAAGACTATATGTGGAGTTTCCAGCATCTATTAGTCAGGGTTCTCTAGAGAAACAGAACCAACAGGAGATATCTGCAAATATGAGATTTATAAATGTATCTCACACAACCATGGGAACAGAAGAGTCCAAAATCCGCAGGGCAGGCTGTGAAGCTGGCAGCTCCAATAAAGGGTCTGGATGAACTCCACAGAGGAGGCTTATGGGCTGAAGAAGCAGTTAAAAACTTTCTCTCCTTCCTTAAAAGTCTTCAACTGATTGGATTATATTGTTGGTGGGAGACATGCCTTAGTTGATCGCAGATGTAATCAGCCACAAATGCAATCAACTGACAGATGATTTAATATACCGGCCTTTCAGTTTATCAACCAGCCATGAAATATCATTGCAGTAATGGTCAGGGTACTGCTTGCCTGACCAGACAAGTGGGCATAACTTGTCCAAGTCGACACCAGAACCTAACCATCAGCAGAAACCATGCAGGCAAGAAGACAATGCTATAATATATTTAAGATACAGAAAGAGAAAAAGTCCCCCCCCAAAATTCTAGATCCAGTAATACTATCCTTCAAAAACAGGAAGAGTTGAAAATATTTTCAGACAGACACTGACAAAGCCTGTGAACAAGAAACCTGCTCTACAAGAAATAATAAAGCAAGAACTACAGACAGAGAGGAAAACACAGGAGAGAGGGGTTTGGAGAAGAGTGTAGAAATGATGACCATAAGTAAGGGTAAAAGGAGACAAAAATAAGATTTGACATATAAAATCCAAAAGACAAAATGGTAGAAGAAAGTATTGCCTTTACAGTAATAAAATTTAATGTTAATGGATTAAACTCCCCAATCAAAAGATATAGACTGCCAGAATGGATTAAAACCGAGACCCTTCTATATATGCTGTCTACAAGAGATTCACTTTAGACCCAAAGACAAGTATAGGTTGAAACTGAAAGGTTGGAAAAAGATATTTCATGCAAACAACATCCAAAAATGAATGGATGTTGCTATACTAATATCAGACAAATTATACTTCAAATAGAAAACAATTAAAAGAAACAAGGGGGAAAACTATGCATTAATAAAAGGGACAATTCATAAAGAAGACATAACAATCATAAATATTCATGCACTAAGAAAGAGTGCTCTAAAATATATGAGGCACACACTGACAACACTGAAGGTGGAAGAAGACAGCTCTACAATAATAGTTGGAGATTTCAATACACCACCTCTCATCAATGGATAGAACATCTAGACAAAGGATCAATAAGGAAACAGAAATTTTGATAGCATTGTAAGTGAACTAGACATAACAGACATTTACAGAACATTACAACCCACAATAGCAGGTTACACATTTTTCTTAAGTGTTCATGGATCTTTTTCCAGGAGAAATATTGGGTCACAAAGTGTCGATCAATTTTAAAAGCTTGAAATCATAAGAAATATTTTCTCAGATCATAATGGAATGAAGTTGAAATTTAATAACAGGGAGAAAACTGGAAAATTCACAAATATATGGAGGCTAACCAGCACACTCTTAAACAACCAGTGGGTCAAGGAAGAAATTAAAAGAGAAATCAGTAAATATCTTGAGGCAAATGAAAATACAACATATCAAAACTCATGAGATGCAGGGCAGTGCGACAGTGGCTCAGTGGCAGAATCTCACCTGCCATGCCAGAGACCAGGGTTCATTTCCCGGTGACTGCCCATGAAAAAAAAAAAAAACTTATGGGATACAGCAAAGGCAGTATTGAAAGGGAGATTTATTGCTCTAAATGCCTGTACTAAAAAAGAAGAAAGAGAAAAAATCGAGGAATTAACTGTTCACCCGTAGGAACTAAAGAAAGAACAGCAAACTAATCCCAAAACAAACAGAAAGAAAGAAAGAAACAACAAAGATGAGAGCACAAATAAATGCAATTGGGAACATGAATAGAGTAGAGAGAATCAATACAACCAGAAGCTTGTACCTTGAAAAAATCAATAAAATCAGTGGATCCTTAGCTAGGCTGACAAAAAAGAGGGGATGTAAATAAATAAAATCAGAAATGGGAGAGGGGACAGAAATAATGACCCTGCAGGAATAAAGAAGATAACAAGAGGATACTGTGGGAAACTATATGCTAACAAACTAGACAATTTGGATGAAAGGGACACCTTCCTAGAAAAGCATGAATAACCAACATTGACTCAAGGAGAAATAGATGACCTCAACAAACCAAACACAAGTAAAGAGATTGAATCAGCCATCAAAAAAACTCCCCAAAAACAAAAGTCCAGGACCAGATGGCTTCACTTGTGAATTCTACCAAGCATTCAAGAAAAAAATTAATACCAATCCCTGCTCAAACTCTTCAAAAAGATTGAAGAGGCGATAAAGCTACCTAGCTTATTCTATGAAGCCATCATCACCCTAATATCAAAGCCAGACAAAAACAACAAGAAAAGAACATTACAGACTAACCTCTTTAATGGATATAGACGCTAAAAATCCCCCCCGCCAAAACACTTGCAAATCGAATCCAGCAGCACATTAAAAGAACTATACACTATTACCAAGTGGGATTTATTCCAGATATGCAAGGCTGGTTCAATAGAAGAAAATCAACTAATGCAATAAACCACATCAATAAATCAAAGTGGAAAAAACACATGATCATCTTGATTGATGCTGAAGACATCTGACAAAATTCAACATCCTTTTTTGATTAAAACACTTCAAAACATAGGAATAGAAGGGGACTTACTCAACATGATAAAGGGGATATATGAAAAACACACAGCTAACATCATATTCAATAGGGAAAGACTGAAAGCTTTCCCTCTAAGATGAGAAACAAGACAAGGATGCCCACTGCACCACTACTATTCAACATTATGTTGGAAGTCCTAGCTAGAGCAATTAGGCAAGAAAAAGAAATAAATGGCATTCAAATTGGAAAAGAAGAAGTAAAATTCACTGTTCACAGACAACATGATACTATATATAGAAAATACCAAAAATGTACAGCAAAGCTACTAGAACTATTAAATGAATACAGCAAAGTGGAGGGTACAAGATCAACACTAAAAATCAATAGTGTTTCTATATACTAGTAATCAGCAATCTGAGGGGGAAAACAAAAGGATTCCATTTACAATAGCACCAAAAGAATCAAGTATTTAAGAATAAATTTAGCCAAGACCACAAAAGACCTATACAAAGAAAACTATAAGAAACTGTAAAGGAAATTATGGAAGACCTAAATAAACATAAGGGCATACCATGTTCATGGATTGGGAGACTAAATACAGTTAAGAAGTCAATTCTACACAAATTGATTTATAGACTTGATGCAATATGAATTGAAATCCCAAAACCTTACTTAGTAGAAATAGAAAAGTCAATAACCAAATTTATTTGGAAGGGAAGGGTGTCCCAAATAGCTAAAAATATCTTGAGAAAGAGGAATGAAGTGGGAGGTCTCACACTACCTGACTTTAAAGCATATCTCAAAGCTATAGTGTTGAAAATAGCATAATACCTGAATAAAGTATTATGGACCAATGGAATCAAATTGAGTATTCAGAAATAGACCCGCTCATTTATGGAAACTTGATCTTCAATAAGGCAGTCAAGTCAACTCAGCTGGGACAGAGCAGCCTCTTCAATACATGGTGCTTGAAGAACTGGAGATCCATATCCAAAAGAATGAAAGAGGGCCCCTATCTCACACCTTATATAGGAATTAACTCAAAATGGATCAAACCTAAACATTACAGCCAACAACATGTTACTTTTAAAAGGAAATGTAGGGAAATACCTTAAAGCTCTTGTGATAGCACATCATACCCAAAGTGTAAGCAATGAAAGAAAAAATAGATGAATGAGATCTCCTCAAAATTGAACACTTTCATGCATCAAAGGACTTTATCAGGAAAGTAAAAATGCAGCCTATACAATGGAAAACAATATTTGGAAACTACTCTTCAAATAAGGGTTTGATATTCAGAATACATAAAGAGATCCTACAATTCAAAAACAAAAAACCAAACAACCCAATTTAAAAATGGGCAAAAGACATGTGTTTTAGCTTGCTAAAGCTGCTGGAATGCACAGCAGAGATGGATCAGCTTTTAATAAGGGGATTTATTTAGTTATAAATTTACAGTTCCTCAGAGGAAAGGTAGCTAGTTTTCATCTAAGCTTTTCTGTCACATGGGATGCCATACGGTGACATCTGCTGGCCTTCTCTTCTGGCTTCTGGGCTCCAGTGGCTTTTTCCGGGGCATGTCCTTTCTGTATCTCCAAATGTTTGGGTCTGAGTTGGCTCTCTTCTGACCTCTCTCTTTTAAGCCTCCATCTATTAAATTAAACGTCAATCATTGCAGAAGGCACTCCCCATAGCCAAGTGCAGATGTAATCAACCATAGATGGATTTCATATGCTAATGATTTAAGTCCACAGCAACAGAACAACAGCGCACTGTCACCTGGCCAAGTTGACAACTGAACCTAACTACTAGAGTCCACACCTCATCAACTTGGCAACTATGCACATCACCTAAACCATACTTCTTCTCTATATAGAAAACAATAACAGAAATATTTTTTTTAACCTAACAATGTTCATCTGTCCTGCATACAGTGCACTAAATCTTTCCATAAGCAAAATGTACTCATTTCATCACAATGTAACAAAAGCCTTAAATCATTTCAGTAACAATACAAATATTATACCAACTCAAATATAGTACAAAATCTCATCAAAGTCAGTTACAGGCAAGATCTGGCCCAGTGAAAAGTCCTCCTCTGGCTGTGGACTGTGAACTTAGAGCAAGTTATCTGCTTCTAATATACAAAGAAGGAACAGTCATAGGATAAATGATCCCACTGCCACAGGGAGAAACTGGAAGGAAAACAGAAGCCACCAGACCTAAACAATTCTGAAAATCTGTAGGGCAAATGCCCTTAGATTTCAAATTCTGAGGGTCATTCATCCTCAGGACTTTAGAAAGTAGCAGTCCTACCCTTTCCAAGGGTCCAGCAGTGGCCCTGTTCTCTCCAAACACTGGGATGAGGGCTGCAACATTGGGGAACATTAGGGAAAGCACCTTTTTCTCGGCTCCCACCCTCCTCAAATATCTGGGCGGCACCCAGAGTCTCTGCCATCTCTAGGGCACACGCTCAATCCCTTCAGAACAATGGGGTGGCATACAGGCTCCCCCCAGTCCCTGGGGAATGTGCTCCACCCTCTCTCAAGCCTGGGGCACCAGAACCCTTCCTGATGATGAAGCAGAGACCCTGAACTCACCCCCTCCACATGCACAGGTGGTTCCACTCTCGTGACCCGAGGTTTCTTAGCTTCAGACCTTAGCTTCCCTGGTTCTGCCCCTGAGGATATTCTGCCTTCATTCTGTACCCTTTCTGTGTCTTTTAGTCCAGATTTGCAGTGATTCCATTTATACAGGTCTTGCAAAAAAATATGGTTGACTTGGAATGCAGCATAGAGGGATCCACCATCAGGCAATAGGACCTTCCACAAATCCTTTCTTGATAGCTCCATCTCCAATCCTCACTTGTCCTGTAATGACTGACTGGTTCCATGTTTGGTTAAATCCTCACTTGGGGCACTATTCTCTGGAGTTGCACTTCCTGGAAGCCCAGAATTTTCCAGACCATCGATCTCAGGTTTGTTTAAACCTAAAAGTTCAGTCCTCAGCCTATCCCTTTTTTGTCACATTTTACTATAAGCTGCAAAGAGAAACAGGCTGCATCCTCCACGTTTAGTTTAGAAATTTCCACAGCCAGGTATTCCAGATCATCCCATTCAAATTCTCCCTTCCATAAAGCATGAGGAATTAATTGTGCCAAACTTTCTGCCACTTCAAAACAAGGTCACCCTCCTTCCAATCTGCAACAATACATTTCTCTAAGCCTTCAACTGAAATATCTTTAGTGTCTATATTTCTACCAACAGTCTCTTCAAAGCAATCTAGGATTTCTCTATAAAGTGACTCACAATTCTTCAAGAGTCCTCCCCTTATCCATTTAAAAAGCTGTTCCAACATGTTTGGCATTTGTAAGCGCAGCAGCTCCCACTCCTCTGGTACCAGAACCTGTTTTAGTTTGCTAAAACTGCTAGAATGCACCACACCAGAGATGGATCTGTTTTATGTTTTGTGTTTTTTTTTGCATGAGCAGGCACCGGGAATCAAACCCAGGTCTCCAGCATGGCAGGTGAGAACTCTGCCTGCTGAGCCCAGACGCTAAAGATATTTCAGTTGAAGGCTTATTAACAGCCAATCCAGGGCAGGCCAATCATCCCATTCAAATTCTATTTAATTACAAATTTACAGTTCTTCAGAGGAAAGGCAGCTAGCTTTCATCTGAGTTTCTCTGTCACATGGGAAGGTACATGGGGATGTGTGCTGACCTTTCCTGGCTTCTGGGTTCCTGGCTTTTCTCTGTGCTTGTCCTTTCTGCAGCTCCACATGTCTAAGTCTCAGTTGGCTGTCTTCTGACCACTCTCTCTTATGCCTCCAGGTAATTAAATTAAATGTCACTCATTGCTGAAGGCACTCTCCTTAGCCAAGCATAGATGTAATCAGCCATAGATGCACTCCACAGCAACAGAACTGGGCACCATCACTTGACCAAACTGACACCTGAACCTAATTACTACAACATGGACAGACAGTTTTCCAAAGAGGAAATACAAATGGCTCAAAAGCATATAAAAAGATGCTCATCTTCACTGGTTATGATGGAAATGCAAAGCAAAATCACAATGAGACATCATCTCACACCTACTAGAATGGCCATTATCATAAAAAAAAAAAACAGAAAAATACAAGTACTGGAGAGGATGTAGAGAAAGAGGCATACTTATTCACTGTTGGCGGTAATATAGCATGGTGCAACCGCCCTGGAAGGCAGTTTGGCAGTTCCTCAGGAAATTAAGTACAGAATTGCTATATGATCCAGCAATCCCATTACTAGGTATATACTTGGAAGAAATGAAGACAGAGACATGAATGGACATTTGTACACCAATGTTTATAGTAGCATTATTCACAATTGCCAAATGGAAACAGCCCAAATGTCCATCAACAGATGAGCTGATAAACAAACTATGGTATATTCATACCATGGAATATCAAACAGCTGTAAGACAGAATAACAATGTGGGTGAACCTTGAGGACATTATGTTGAGTGAAATCATCCAGAAACAAAAGAACAAATACTGTATGGTTTCAGTAATATGAACTAACATTAATGAGCAAACTTTGAGGGTTAAAATTGAAAATACATTCGATTCCCAGAGCCTGCCCAAGCCAAAAAAAAAAAAAAAAAAAAGGAAAATACACGTTATCAGGAGATGGAAAGGGAGTAGAGACTGGGCATTCGATGCTGAAGGATTACAGAATGTTCAACAGGATTAAAGATCCAGAAGTGGACAGCACAATACCAGCTGATGGTGGCACAATACTGTAAGTACATTGAATAAAGCTGAGTGTGAGTATGGTTGAAAGAGGAAAGCTAGGGGCATGTATGACACCAGAAGAAAAGATAATGGATAAACACTGAGACGGTATAACTTAGCAATGCTTCCACCACCTCCACGACTTGTCCACTACCTCCACTACCTCCTCTACCACCTCCACCAGCCAACTCCACCACCTCCAGTGCCACCTCCACCACCTCCAGTTATTATGTTGTGAAATTGTCTTGGCTATTGTTATATATTTTTCCAGATGTACGTCAGAGTCATTTTCTTAAGTTACCCCAAGTCTCAATATAGTAAAACTATAGCATTGATCTGGGAAAAATCACCATTTCATACTACCCATCTTTCTACCCTGGAATAAGGATGTTTTTCATTTGTTCTTTTCCTATTTCATGTGTCAGAGTAAAATTTTATAGCTTTCTACATTGGTCCTTGTGTATTTCTTTCTATTCCCAAGTATTTTATGTACATTTCCTATCATTCCTAGGTAAATTATGTTTCTGTGGATCCATTAATAGAATCAATCCCATTACATTATTTGGTTGGTAAATACTGGTGTTTTTGGGTAGTCATTGATTTTTGAGCATGAATTTCATGAACAACCACCTTACTGAAACCTCTTATTAGTTACTTTAGGTTTTAGTTGACTCAGTTGGCTATCCATCATATTTAAACAAAATTAAGATACACTGTCTTATCTCTGTATTTTCTTATGCGAAAAGCTTTACTTAAGCATATGCATTAAATGATACTTTATTACTTATTTAACAAATCACCGTCAATGAATATAAAAAAATGACATGAAATTGAGGCCACCTGAGAAATCCAAAATGTAACTTTTGTGTCCCTGTGTTGAAATCCATTCATCATCCTTGCACACTTAGTCTTGCTATTCAAAACCACCAAAAATGGCTCTGAATGAGAGAGACATTGTTACTTCTCACTCTGGATAAATGGAACAAATAAAACAATTCAGCTGGTGAGTAAGAATTTTGACAACTGCGGAAGACAAAGAAACACACCAGGAAATAGTTCCCATTTAAAGGGCAATTTGTCCTTAATTTAGCCCTAGAGATAATGGCCAGGATGGTTTTTAAAACTGAATAGGGCCCCCATGGATATTTTCAGAAAGTCTTTGCATATTGTTCTAAGATGTTCTAAGTTCTCCTTTTCCCCAGGTAAGCACAATATCCTATTTTGAAAAATCAGGATAATAATATCTACTGTTTATTAATTTATCAAATACTTGTGCCTCCAATAAGTGTCAGGTTCTGTGTTACTAGAAAGGATCAGAGGAATATAGTAAGGAGAACATATGAGGACTATAGAGAACCTGGTACATAATAGAAGTTAAATAAATAATATGATAATTATTACTATTCTCTAAAAGGCTAAAAGTCTTGTTTGCCATACTTTCCCTGGGACCTAGCCTGACAAAAACACATGTCCAATAAATATTTGTTGAATATTTATTGAATGACTAATGTATTTTTGCAAATACCTCAGTTGCCAGAAAATATTTTGATTCAATTTTTAACAGCTAGCTTAAAACCAGTTCTTAGAAGACATATTTGTAAAGCCAAGAATACTCATCTTTTGAAATCAGAATGAGATTCTAAATTGCTCTTTTTATACAAGTTACTGAAAAAGTTTCTAAAAATTCAGACCTTTAAATTGGCACAGAAAAATGCTGAGGCAGAGTACTGAGTCCTTCACCAATCCACCAAACATTTATTGAGCATCTACTGCATGCAAGACACAAAATGGCCAGCCCGGAGCTTATAGATACTAAGTAAATAGTCAAACAAATAGGTCATTGCAAACTGAAATAAGTGCTATGGAGGAAAAGTAAAGGGGTGATGTGAAAGTTGGTGTGGTGATGAAGGGAGGTCAAGGATGAGAAGAATTTGGATTGGCAAAGAACAGGGGAAAGTGATGGGGATGTTCCAGAAATAGCAGTTCAATGTAACAACAGAAAGAGGAAGAGAAGCCCAAGATGAGGCTGGCCCGGTATCCAAGGATCTGTGAGTCTCTGTCCCAGGTATGTAGATACATTTTATGCAGGAAGTTGACATGATCCCAACTTTTCTTGATAAAGGATTGGAGAGGCCAAGAAAGGATCCCAGGGGTCTTGTTAGGAAGTTATTCTAATGGTCCATGTGACAGATAATGACTTGAAGTTTGATGGTAGTGGTGGTGGGATAGAAGGAAGAATGCATCCAGATGATGCATATAGAAATACATTTAGAAGACTGAATTTATAGGACTGCATGATAGTTTTGGAAGTGGAGGGTACAGGGAATAGAGGTGTCAAAAATGATACTGAAGTTTCTGGCTGAAACAACTCCATGGATGGGAATGCCATTTGCCGAGGTCAGAAAGATTAGAAGGATGCTAAGGATTTTATTGCAGTTGTCATCTTTATTTTATTTGTTTTTGATTGTTTAATTGTTTTGCATTACATTGGCGGGGTAGCTAAAAGGGAGGAAAGCAACATCAAGAAATCAGTTTGGGACAGGGGACATTTGGGACATCTGTATAAGATTTAAGTCTCAGATTGTCTAGGTTTCCAGATAAATGACAACTGTTTAAGTGAGTTCCTTCTAAATGGTGCTCTTTCCTTCACCATGGGTGGGTATATAAAACCTCAAATAGGTTGGTTGGATTAAATAACACTTAAAAGCTTTTTCTGACCCCACGCTACTCTATCTTTAGCTTTTGCTCTTATGCTGAAATAATATTAATGTTGCCACTAAGCACACTTCATGGGGATGTTGGGAAGACAAAATGAGATCACATGTCTGAACCTGACTAGCATAATATAGGGCACATAATATGGGTTCAATAAACATCCATTTTCCTTCCCCATACAAGAATCATCACTATTTCCCTGGTGGTTTATATTATGTAATCCACACATCTATCCATTTAAGTAAGTCTTACTATTCTCAGGACTATTTGATAGATAAGGAAACTTGAGGCTTGGAAAAGTTCAACAGCTTACCCAAATCACAAAGCTAAACAAGGGAGAGCCAGCTTTCAAACTCACCAGGCCTAAAATACCTGTACCTCAAACCAGAAGCACTTCAGCAACAGTGAACAGGAGGCAATGCCAAACTTCCAATGTCTGGCAGCTAAAATTGACACAAAAGAAACAAGTCACAGGCACATAAGAAAAATCAGTCTCCATCCTTTCACAGAGTGACATAAAAATGTAATTAAGACCAATGCTATCAATGAACTTGCCACTGACTTCTCTTGCTTCCTACAGCAGTGCGGCTTTGCACATACGTATTGTAAGTCAAGTTATTATTATCATACTGGACATTATGACTTTAATTCATTGAAATGCATTTTTCTCAAGTATTCCCATTTCACTTTGATGATACTGACTCATTCTTGTCACCTAAGGAGACCATAAACATAAACAGTGTTTAAGTGCAGAGAGAAGTTATCCCTAAATTTCATGTTCACAGATGTTCACCCTTCATATCATAAAAGAAAAAATAAAGTTCTAATGTACCTTCCTGCCTAACTCAGTGAGTTGTTGCACTGTCAAGTTAGGTAGAAGTTAGGTAGAACGGATAGGGTCAGGTCAATTCCCTGCATGAATATACCAATGTAAGGCAGTGGAATATTATTATAGGGTGTCAGTTTCATAGAATTCTAGTGCAGAGGACCTTTAAAGAGCATCCTGTCCATTCAGACTCAGGTAAGAGGGAGTGTCCATATGCCACCAAAAAGAAAGAGAGAAAAGGAGGCCCAGATAGATTTTGTTAGTTACTTGAGACCTGGTGACTATTTCCCAGTAGCACCCCCCCACCCCACCCCCAGCTGAAGGCCAGTTTCTTGACTCCCCCCCAAAGTGTATTCAGCCTTCCAAGCTGTCACCAACAATTAACCTGACACTTTCCTCTGGATTTGTGCCAGCCTGTCTTTCTCTTTATTGCTCTGGCCTTGAAACGCCCACCATAGATAGCCCCTGTGCTTCAAACTCCCTTAACTGATATACGCTCTTGAGGAATTGACTCCTGTCCCATGTTTAAAGCTCCATCCACACACTGGGTTTCAGGAGGGACTCCTCCTCCAAACCCAGCGCTGAGGATCCCTAGACTTTTAAGTTTACCCTCCAGGAGGCCAACCCCGCACGCAATTTTGACAAGACTTGGAACCTGGATTATCTTCCAGGCTCTGCCCACACCCATGCCTACAAGCAGAAGTTGTCTCTCTCCATTACAACCCACCGTGCACGCACACACACCCGGGCAAGTAACAAAGGAAAACACAGCCCCATAAAGACTCCGCTATCGCATCTCCCCGTCCACACCTGCCGAGAGACAAAAACCATACGGGAATCCTGCCCTGGCAACGTGTCCAACACTCTTTGGGAGAGGCAGGCACCGTGGCAGCCCCCGGACGTGCGCGGCTGTACACACAAAGAACCGGTGCTGGGCTTGCTAGAGGTCCGGGGTACCGGCGCGCTCCCGGGGCTGGTGGCCGGGGTTCTCTTCCCCCACGCCCTCTCGCCCAGCAAAAAGGAACTATCCTTTATTTGACTCGTACAGAGCCCAGGCTGAATGGTAGCGCCAGGGGGGAGGGGAAGTGAGGGGCGGTCCCTTGGTCCCTTCCCTCCAGGCAGCCGGTCCCCAGCCTTTGGCATCTCCTAGGAGATGCACCATCGCGCGCTGTCACAGATGTACGCTTCGCATCCTCTCCCGGCAAAGCAAGATGCCCCGGGACCCAGCCGCGCGCCTTGCCCGCCGGCGTCCTCCCGGCGCCCATACCCATCCAGGCAGCCCCGCCGAGCGTGCGTGCCTACCTGGTGCCTGGCTGTCAGCGAAGCCGTGGTGCCTCATTCCTTTCTCCTCCTTGGCTGCTACATCGCTCCGAGCGCCATGTTCCCGGTTTCCCCGGGCTCACGCTGGGGAACTACTACGCGCTGAGCAGGGGCAAGGGGGGCGGGGGCCAGAGGGAGGGGATGAGAGGGAGAGCCCAAGCTTTCCACTCTCCACCCAGACCTCCCCAGCTACTGAGCATGCCCAGCTGCCCGGCTTGGTCCCTAGGAGGACTTTCCAGG
>PVIY010025281.1:0-36905 GCA_004026745.1 Myrmecophaga tridactyla
GGTGTGACAATATTGTGAGCCATTGATTTTATACTTTGGATGAACTGTATATGCATGTAGAATCTCAGTAAAAATATTTAAAAATCTGCTATCTTCTTAGGGGCACATATATTTTGGTGATACAAAAGAAACATTGATCAGTTATTTCTCAGAGGCAAGGGAGTGTTTCACAACATAGTAGGTACTTACATTGCTTTTTTTTCCTTAATATTTTTATTATAAACAATGAATAGACATACACTCTTGACATACAAACATTCTTGAAATGGTTACAGTCAATGGCTCACAATATCATCACATAGTTGTGTATTCATCACCATGATCATTTTTTTGAACATTTGCATCTCTCTAGCAAAAGAAAGAAAATAGAAAAAACTGATATTGCAATCTACTCAATTTATTTTAACCTTTGTGCCACCTATTATTTGTTTATTTTTTATTCATATTTTTTACTCATCTGTCCATACTGTAGATAAAAGGAACATCAGGCAAAAGGTTTTCACAAACACACAGTCACATTGTGAAAGCTATATCATTATACAATCATCTTCAAGAAACATGGCTACTGGAACACGGCTCTACAGTTTCAGGTATTTCCCTCCAGCCTCTCTAATACACCATAAACTAAAAAGAGGATATCTATAAAATGTGTAAAAATAACTTCCCGGATAACCTCTCAACTCTGTTTGAAATCTCTCAGCCACGGACACTTTATTTTGTCTCATTTCTTTCTTTCCCTTTTCGGTTGAGAAGCTTTTCTCAATCTCTTGACGCCAAGTCCCAGCTCATTCTAGGATTTCTGTCTCACTTTGCCAAGGAGATTCACACCCCTGGGAGTCATGCCCCACGTAGAGAGGGGAAGGGCAGTGAGTTCACTTGCCATGTTGGCTGAGGAGAGAGAGAGGCCACATCTGAGCAACAAAAGAGTTTCTCTGGGGGTGACTCTTAGGCCCAATTTCAAGTAGGCTTAGCCTATTCTTTGCAAGAGTAAGTTTCATAGGAACAAACCCCAAGATTGAGGGCTCGGCCTATTGATTTGGTTTTCCCCATTGCTTGCAAGAATATCAGGAATTCTCCAAATGGGGAAGTTGAATTTTCCCCCTTTCTCGCCATTCCCCCAAGGGGACTTTGCAAATACTTCTTTTTTCACTGTTCAAATCACTCTGGGATTTATCTGGGAATTGCACTAACTTGAACAAACCTACAAAATCTCATGCCTTATTCCAGTTTCCATGTAATTCTCAGTTCAATAAAACTGTCCATATAAGTTAAATTAGGAAATGCAGTAGTCAAAATACAAATTTTGCACCAAATAGACATTTCTTGCTTTAGTCTTACATAGAAGTTGAAGTTTTAAACTATGAATGACCATCTATTTTCAACACCCTGCAATATTGACATTCCTTTGTTCTTCCTCATGCAAAAACATTTTTAAATTTGTACATTTAGTCACTGTCATTGTACAATCCAGACACTCCTAGATTATACCATCTCAGTCTTTATCATCTATCTTTCCTTCTGGTTTCATATGTGCCCCCAGCCCTCCTCCCTCTATCATTCTCACCTTCAGCTTCAGTCTGTGTACTAACATTATTGTGCTACAACCAAGTAGTAATGTGCTATCCATTTCTGAATTTTTACATTCAGTCCTGTTGCACAATTTGTATCCCTTCAACTCCAATTACCCAATCTCTACCCTATTTCTATCTCCTGATGACCTCTGTTCTTAACTGAAATTCTCCAAGTTCACTCATTAATGATAGTTCATATCAGTGAGACCATACAGTATTTGTCCTTTTGTTTATGGCTAATTTCACTCAGCATAACGTCCTCAAGGTCCATCCATGTTGTTGCATGATTCATAACTTTATTCTGCTTACAGCTGTGTAATATTCCATTGTATGTATATATCACAGCTTGTTTAGCCACTCATCTGTTGATGGACATTTGGGCTGTTTCCATCTCTTGACAATTGTAAATTATGCTGCTATAAACATTGATATGCAAACTTGCCCCCATGTTCTCCGAATAGGCACGTAGCAACGTATTGCTGGGTCATATGGCAATTCTATACTTAGTTTCCTGAGGAATCGCCAAACTGCCTTCCACAGCAGTTGTACCATTTTACATTCCCACCAATAGTGGATAAGTGTGCCTGTTTCTCCACATCCTCTCCAGCACTTGTCATTTTCTGTTTTGTTGATAATGGCCATTCTGGTGGGTGTGAGATGATATCTCATTGTGGTTTTGGTTTGTATTTCCCTAATAGCCAGGAAAGTTGAGGATATTTTCATGTGGCTTTTAGCCACTTAAATTGGTTTTGAAGATGGAAAAAAATATTCTTGTTGAAATGATGAATAAATGAAATGTTAATTGCTATGTATGTGAAAATGGGGTACCATCATGAAATGAGACTACATAATATTAGGGCGTTAACCATGTTAAGTTATTTATTGTTTCAAGTGCAGATGATTCAAATATCTTTGTACATTGTATCAATCAGGGTTCTCTAGGGAAACACCTGACAGGAGTTATCTGTTAATATATGCAATTTTATAAAATTGTCTCACAAAACCGTGGAGATGTACAAGTCCAGATTCCATAGGGAAGGTTGCAAGCTGGGAACTCTGATGAAAGTTTTCAATGAATTCCCCACAAGAAGTTGGCCGGGTGAAGTAGAGATGAAAATTTTCTCTTCTGACTGCTGAAATCAACACTTCTGTTAAAGGCTTCAGCTGATCAGGTGAAACCCCTCTCGCTGCTGAAGGCAATCTTCTCAGTAGATTGTAGATGTAAACAGCCATAGATGCAATCAACTGACTGATTATTTAAGTCCATGAAGTATCCTCACAGTAACAGTTGAGTCAGTGCTTGCTTGACCAAACAACTGGGCACCATTACATGGCCAAGCTGACACAGGGGCCAAGTTGACATGCAGTCCATCTGTTGTCAACTTGGCAGTTATCCACACCACCTTAAGCCATACTTAATCTCTAAATCAAAAGCAGTAACAGACATATTTTTCATCTCATGATATTCAGCTGTCCTGTGTACAACCAGAAATACACTAAGTTTCTCCAGAATAGAGTGCAAAGCCCTTAGGTAATATCCCCTCTGAAACTTGATATCCTATAATTTAAACACTATGACATGAACTAATACAATTTATGTCATATGATCAAGGGATAAGATAGGAAATAAATAAAATATGTTGGCTTTATGTACTTATTCAAACATACTCAACAAAAGAAGGAAGAAATATTTATACCATCACAGTCCTCGTTTCTGTAACTGGTCACATGTTCGTATTTCATATTTATCACTTCCTATTTCACTGTCCCTTTACCCTCAGGAGCACATCAGCTGGCTGTGGTTCTTTACCTGATTGGATGACTCAAACCTTCATTGCTGAAGTTTCTGGAGTATTGGAAGTCCTGCCTGCATTGGGTTGCAGTTTTCCATTGACTTTAGGCTGTCTTTTTACTTTCTTGATGAAATTCTTTGATGCACAAAAGTGTTTAATTTTGAGGAGTTCCCATTTCTTTCTTTCTTTCTTCAGTGCTCTTGCTTTAGGTGTAAGGTCTATAAAACTGCCTCCAATTATAAGATTTATAAGATATTTCCCTACATTTTCCTCTAACTGTTTTATGGTTTTAGACCTGATGTTTAGATCTTTGATCCATTTTGAGTTAACTTTTGTATAGGGTGTGAGATATGGGTCCTCTTTCATTCTTTTGCATATGGATATCCAATTCTCTAGGCACCATTTATTGAAGAGACTGTTCTGTCCCAGATGAGTTGGCTTGACTGCCTTATCAAAGATCAAAAGCCCATAGATGAGAGGGTCTATATCTGAACACTCTATTCAATTCCATTGGTCAATATATCTATCTTTATGCCAGTACCATGCTGTTTTGAACACTGTGGCTTCATAATATGCCTTAAAGTCAGGCAGCGTAAGACCTCCAGCTTCGTTTTTTTTCCTCAAGATACTTTTAGCAATTTGGGGCACCCTGCCCTTCCAGATAAATTTGCTTATTGGTTTTTGTATTTCTGAAAAGTAAGTTGTTGGGGTTTTGATTGGTATTGCGTTGAATCTGTAAATCAATTTAGGTAGAATTGACATCTTAACTGTATTTAGTCTTCCAATCCATGAACACGGTATGCCCTTCCATCTATTTAGGTCTTCTGTGATTTCTTTTAACAGTTTCTTGTCATTTTCTTTGTATAGGTCTTTTGTCTCTTTAGTTAAATAGTTTTCCATTGACTTTAATCATAAGGCATAGAAGTACTAAGAAATGTCCTAGGGGATCTCCTGTATTCTAGGTAAACTCTACTTTACCCTCATTGTGTAGTTGCAGTTCTATGTCTCCTTGATAGCATTTGTTCACCCCAGCCAGTACATTAATTCCCTTTGCCTGTTGACTTTGGGCATGAGAAGCCCAAGGTGGCCGGGTGGCAGTCTTAACTTTCAGTTCAATGGAATAATTGTTGTGTCTCCTGGTGGAAGCATTCCTCATTTTGGAACTAAGACCTATAGACCAGTAGAGTTTAAGGTTACAGGGACAGGAAGCAAACATTAGGATCACTAGGGATGATAATGAGTTATGCTACTTCCATTTCCACCCACTGATTCCTGGACTTGTGAATCCTGGCTATGGGAGAATAGTACCATAGAGTTGATGCTGATTTAGAACATATACAACCCTTTGGAGACTATTGCCCCGGCCCTGCAAGGTATTGCCACCTAGTTGGCACTGTAATTGGGTCTTCAAAAGCCCATTCCGCTGTTCTGTCAGTCCAGCTGCTTCAGGATTGTGGGAGTTTGGTTCAGATGTCAACTTGGCCAGGTGATGATGCTCCGTTGTTCTGTTTCTGTGGATTTAAATAATTAGTACGTGAAATTAATCTATGACTGATTCTATGTGCAGTCGGCTAAGGGGAGTGTCGTGAGGTTTAAGTTAATTAGCTGGAGGCTTAAACGAGAGACATCAGAAGAGAGCTCAAGCAGCTCAGCACACCTCATCTCAGCACGCGCAACTCAGCCCAGATGTTTGGAGATGCAGAAAAGAATCGCCTTGGGAAGAGCCACTGGAACCCGGAAGCCAGGAGAGAAGGCCAGCAGACATCGTCATGTGCTCATGTGACAGAGAAACTCAGATGAAATCTAGCTGCCTTTCCTCTGAAGAACTATACATTTTTAACTAAATAAATCCCCTTATTAGAAGCCGATCCATCTCTGGCGTGTTGCATCCTGGCAGCTTTAGCAAACTAAAACAAGGATGACAGGAAAGATGGTAAGATAAAACAATTTTATGAGAAAATTCCCATTCCTGTACATAATCTGCTGTGAAGTGGGTTCCCTGATCAAAGACAATACTGTGGTGGATAAGGCATTCTGTCATTTCATGGATGGTCGTCTTGGCAGAAGCATTGCATGCAGGGAAGGCAAACCTCTATCCGGAGTATGTGTCTATTCCAGTTAGAACAAATCACTGCCCCTTCCTTGATGGAAGTGGTTCCATGTAATCAACCTGCCACCAAGTGGCTGGCTGATCACCTCAGGGAATGGTGCCATACTGGGGACTGAGTGTGGATCTCTGCTCCTGGCAGATTGGGCACTCAGCAGTGGTGGTAGCCAGGTCAGCCTTGGTGAATGGAAGTCCATGTTGCTGAGCCCATGCACAACCTCCATCCCTACCACTAGGACCACTTTGGTCACGAGCCCATTGGCCAATGACAGGAGTGGCTGGGGAAAGAGGCCAACCCGTATCCAAAGAAAGGGTCATCTTATCCACTTGATTTTTAAAACTGTCTTCTGCTGAAGTCACCCTCTGGTGAGCATTCACATGGGACACAAATATCTTCATGTTTTTAGCCCACTCAGAAAGGTCTATCCACGTACTTCTTCCATAGACCTCTTTATCACCAATTTTCCAATCATATTTATGCTAGTTTGAAGCTCTTATGTACCCCAGAAAAGTCCATGTTCTTTTAATCCTTTCTGTGGGTGTAGATGAGTGTGGGGGATGGATGCCAGTAGCTGCTGTGCAGAGAGAGCAATTCAGTTCTTTACCGTGATTTAACTGCCTCTTCCTCCTGCTCTTCCCTGGATGCTGACAGTGTATTTCTGGCCTCTGGGGTTTCAAAATAGTTTTAATAGGCATTAAAAGTCCCTGCCTTTTAAATTATTGTTTGGTAGGAGGACTGAGCCTTGGAGCTCCCTTCTCTGCCATTTCCCCCGGGAGTCTATGAATCATTTCTTCCCCCTGGTTTCCCTCCCTGTCCTTCCGTAGGAAGAACACTGTATTGGGTAGAATGGTGACCACCATGTTCTAGCCCCCAGGACCTGTGAATGTGACTTTATTTGGAAAGGAATCTTTGCAGATGTAATTCAGTTAAGAATACTGAGACGAGATCATCCTGGATTTGGGTGGGTCTTAAGTCCAGTGAAAAGCCCTTAGAAGAGAAGGGGAAACAGATGCACACAGACACAGAGGAGAGCGTCACGTGAAGCTGCATCTTGCATCTCCAAGACAATGAACTTCCAGAGCCACCTGAAGCCGGAAGCAGTAAGGAGGGTGTATTAGCTAGGGTTCTCTAGAGAAACAGAACCAGCTGGACATATCTGTTTGTATAAAATTTATAAAGGTGTCTCATGCAATCGTGGGGATGGAGACTCCAAGATCTGTATGGCAGACCGCGAGCTGGCAGCTCCAATGAAGGTCCTCAATGAACTCTCAGGAGAGGCTGGCTAAGGCAGGAAGAGTGATCGTCTCTTTCGAATCCTCCTTAAAAACCTTCTGGTGATTAGATTAAGTGCCACCCATTGCAGAAGACATTCCTCTTAGCTGATTACAAATGCAATCAGCTGTGGATGCAGCCAACGTTGTCATAATGTAAGTCCATGAAATATCTTCATAACAACAGACAGGCCAGTGCTTGCCCAACCAGATAACTGGGCACCACCTCCTGGCCAAGCTGACACATGAACCTGACCATCACAGAGGGGTTCTCCCCAGAACCTACAGGAGGGGTGAGTCTCTGCTGATGCCTTGACTTCAGACTTCTGACCTCTAGAGCTATGAGAGGATACTTTTCCGTTGTTTTAAACCACCCCGTCAGTGGGGATTTCTTATAGTAGCCCTAAAAATGTTAGTTTGACTGAATTGCCATCACTCTACAATGAAACGTTAGCTCATGGCACTTTGTTCCCTGTGTTAAGGACAAAATTTTTCATCTGGAAAGAGAACAAATGAATCCTGAGGGAGAGAAACATGAACCTTCTCTGTAGTCTCTGCACATCCCTTCACTTTGATTCTCTTACCTTCGGTCCCTGGTCTATACCCAGGAGTCTGACCTCCAGGGATTCCATCACTCAGATTTTCTTACACCTTATCACGTCCCATATTGAGGCCGTATTTTTGTTTAACATCCTACCCTCAGTTCCGTTCAATAGTGCTTAAGATGCCACCCATGTAGATTGAATGGATGGCGACCGAACCTGGGAACTTTGCTGGACTCATCAACAATAAGGAAGGAAGGCTTTTCTTTTTTTTCTTCTTCTTCTTTTTTTTTTACATGGGCAGGCACTGGTAATTGAACCCGGGTCCTCAGGCATGGCAGGCAAGCATTCTTACCTGCTGAGCCACCGTGGCCCGCCCAGGCTTTTCTTTTTGACTCAATACCTGTTTATCCTGGTTCTAGAGACATTTGGGTAAATTCTTCAGCTGTACGTCAATTGCTGCAAGGATCACTTTTCCAGAGTGATCATTGATAGGAGTCTAAATAAGGGACGGTTCTTCCCATTATCTATAAAAAGAGCTGACTTTTGGTAGTAGGAAAATGATATAAGAAATCACAAATTCTGCAGACTGTAACCCTGGGCTGTAGTGGTGAGTGTCCTTTAAGCAATGGAAATAACTTTGTATAAGTATATGACCCTTATTCAATGTAAGCCGCTCTGAAGACAAATGCAAAATAAAAGAAACAAGAAATTTCTCACAGGGATTTGTATTTTCTCTGTTATCATGGCATTCAAAAATTTTTCTCATCTGATGTTGATATTAACTGATTTACCTTATGCATAATTGTTGAACACTGCATTTAAAATAGGCACTAAATGGTTTGCCAACCCCCAACCAACATCATTCCTGTTAACTCTGAAAAACACCTAGGGCTCTATCTGAGATAATACAAGAGTTTCATGCACTAAAATTACTTTCCAGAAACCTACAACCTCCAGATGGTTCCTTATGCCAGATAATTCCTGAAACTCAGAGGGGCCAGCCTCTCCAAGAGCATCAACTAGTTCCATCCTCTTATCCCATATTGTCAACACCCCTTTCCAACATGAAAAAATTAGAATGGGCGTAGCCCCATGTGGTAGATTCAGGTGTCAACTTGGCCGGTGAACATGCCTAGTTCTGTTGCTGTGGACATGAGCCGATGGCATGTGAACCTCATCTGTTGCTGATTACATCTGCAGTCGGCTAGGAGGCGTGCCTGCTGCAATGAATGATGTTTGACTTAATTGGCTGGTGCTTAAATGAGAGAGCACAACGCAGCACAGCCCAAGCAGCTCAGCTTACCTCATCTTAGCACTTGCAGCTCAGCCCAGGCCTTTGGAGATGCAAAAAGGAATCACCCCGGGGAAAGTTGTTGGAACCCAGAGGCCTGGAGAGAAGGCCAGCAGAGATCACCCTGTGCCTTCCCACGTAAGAAAGAACCTCAGTGACAAGTTAGCTGCCTTTCCTCTGAAGAACTAACAAAATAAATCCCCTTTTATTAAAAGCCAATCCATCTATGGGGTGTTGCCTTCCAGCAGCTAGCAAGCTAGAACACCTCGATACCCCTAAAGATTGGGAGAAGGATCAAAGGAGAAGGGGGAGCTATAACAGAGAAGATAAGATTTAACAAATGAGTATGACTGCCAAATCATTCCACAGAGATTGCGGAAGAAGAGTTTCTTTCTCTCGTGAGTTAACATATATTGAGTCATTCTGGATCTGTCAGTAAAATCTGCAGGTAGTTCACCACATATATGCCATTCTTTCAAGTGTGAGAATTCTCCAATGATGTGATGGTAGATGTGTCTTTCCTGCAGTTATTCTGCATGGGTCATGTTTCTTTTCTTTTTTTTAAAGACCACTTTCCATGCCTGAATACTGGCTTTGGAAAAATCTAATTTCTTCTCTCCACAGTTCCTCTCCTTGCTCCACCTGGGAATGTGCACCTGATTTGAAGCCTGGCTGTCCCAATGAGACCACTGAAATGCATGATATTCTCCAGCACTGCATCCCTGAGCAGCTTTCTCTGGGCTGTGTCCAGCAGCACCCACTGTTCCTGGATGATGTCTATACATACATCTTTCAGTTCACTAACTCCAGTGGCTGCATTGTCAGGAACTCAGCTGACAACTCACTTCCTCTGGATTTCCACTCACAGCCAGATACAGACTTAAAATCTCATACTACTGGGTGATGTCATCCACCAGGCAATGTGAACTGCTACGGAAAACTGCTCCCCAGAGATCCAGCAAATAAAAAGGCAGCTCTCACTTGCTCATAACTCAGGAGGAGGGTACAGACTGGAGAATGATCCCATGAATGTGAGACCAGTGGGCTGTCCTACAGCCATGAGTGCCTCCTCCCGTGGTCCATGGGGATAAAGCTCCATCCTCGCGCGGAGGCAGCACCAGGGTCTGGGGAACTGAAGCCTGAGACGTCCCTGACAGGCTGAGTCACCCTGGGTGGGAAGAGGCAGGTTCGGGCGCCTGCTGGAGGGTGCAAACCTCTATGTCCCCTGGCTGAAACCCTGAGATGGGGCTGAGATTCCCCAGGACCAGTGACCCTGCTGGGTGAAGTGGACTCAGCATCGTCAACTGGGGAAGCGTTGGGAAGGAAGGAGTCACCAGGTCCTTTTAAAAAAGAGATTCATGGGCGAACAATGGTGGTGCTGTGGCAGAGTCCTCGGATTCGATTCCCAGTGCCTGCCCATGCAAAAGACAAACAAACAAACAAGAATCCCTTGCTATTTCCCATGACTCCCTGTCTCAGAGCCATGGACTAATACGAAGATAAAGGTGATTATGGCAGACTTATGAAAGATCTAGCCTAACTTTGTCACTCTGAACGATTTTTAAAAAGGCACTTTAATAAATGTGGAAAAGTGCAAGTTCTCTAGAGTTCTTTCTTTAAGTATGACTCCTCAGAGATTAATTATCATTTAAGCCAAAGACCATTGCTTTAATAATAGGACCTGGAAGACCAAAATAGACTTAAGAACCAACAGAATTTCTCTTGATCATAAAAATTCAGTCTTTTGAATAAAAGAGGAGTGACCTTTTTAAGGAAGAAGCACTGCAGTGGCACCGAATGATCAAGAAGCCCCAGATCTAACCCTGGAGAGCAGGAAGAATTTATGTTAATTGAACATCCACTCACCTAACTGACTCCCTGGGGACAGGTGTCTGTGAAAGAAGATGTCATAATAAATGATTTCAGTCCCACTCAAAATGTAACGAAATGTATTATCTGAAGTGGGATCAATTTCTTTCTTAACGCATTTTCTTATCGCGTGAAAAACACAAAGGAAGACAGTGACTTCTCTGTCCCACTGACTTTAACAATGTTTTTTACTGGAACAGCCAATTCCTTTATCTTTTTTTGAAAATCTCATAGTGTCTAGTGCTCGGATCATGACCTTTGGCTTGAATCAGAGGACAAGATTCTGAATAATTACTCATCGCATTCCTGAGAATTTCTCAACATGAAACAGAAAGTTGATTGCAAGAGAAAAGCAGTTCACAGGCCAGGTATGAGCAGAGAGCCACTCAGGGAGGAATTCCCGGGGCGTGGCCCGCCCTACCCGAGGATGGAAGGGAACATTCGTCGTTTTGGTTTCTAGCGACCTTCCAGCCCCTTTCCCTGGAGCTCTGAACCGACCCTGCGGGAGCTCAGAGGAGGAGAGGAGGGCGTGATTCCTGGGTTTGGGAGGTCAGGATGTCCTTTCCCTCCTCCTGCAGCCAAATCCCAAGCCATTAATGGCTCATTCTTTCCTCGCAGCTGGAAGGAGGAGCTGGGATTTGACAGGGTCACTGGAAGTCCCAGGAGGAATGTTGTAAGTCAAGGTGAAGTTCTCAATGATGAAGACTCTTCCTCATTTATCCAAACTGTACCTTACTACTAGGCATCCTAAAGAGACTCACTCATGAGCCCTGTAGGTGACTTCGAGATTTGAAAACCATTCACAATCTTGGATATTATGATCTCTGCTTGTGTTCTAATCTCCTTTTTCCAAATGTGACTCCCTCTGTAAGAAACACACTCAGATGTGGAGAGAGACTCTAACAGTAGGTTGTGTCAGCCTCTGATGAGGAGGCTGTCTGGAGGAGTGGTTCGCAAACCTGCCTGCACAGACAATCACTAGGGGATCTTTTCAAAATCCCAAAGGCTAGGCAACTCCCCAGACCAATTAAATTGCAGTCTCTGGGGGTGGGACAAATGTATTAATATGTTCAAAACTCAGTAAATTAAATGTAGAATTACCATATGTCCTGGCAATTCCACCCCTGTGCATATGCCTCAAATATTTGAAAACAGGTATATAAAAAAAAAGTTGTATACAAATATTCTTAGTAGCATTTTCCACAAAATCCCGGAAATGCAATAACCCAAATGCCCACCGACTGATGAATGGATAAACAAATTTTGGTATAGTCAAACAGTGGAATATTATTCACGCATAAAAAGAACGACGTCCTTCAATACGGACGAAACTTGGAAACATTGTTCGAAGTGAAAGAAGCCAGACACAAAAGTTCACATATTGTGTGATTTCATTCATATGAAATATCCAGAATAGGCCAATTTGTAGAAACAGGGAGCAGTTAGTGTCTGACAGGGATTGAAGGCTGTCCACCTTCAATGGGGAGGAACTGCTAATGGATACGGGGTTTCCTTTTGGGGTGATAAAAAGGTCCTGGAAGTAGGTAGAGGTGATGGTGGCACAGCATTGTGAATGTTTAAATGGCAACGAATTGTATATTTTAAAAGATCTAAAATGGTAAATTTTATGTTATGTGCATTTTACCACAATTAAAACAATAAGAACAGGGTGGCATGATGGTGGCGCAGCAGGCAGAGTTCTCGCCTGCCATGCCGGAAACTTGGGTTTGATTCCCGGTGCCTGCCCATGCCTCAAAAAGCAAAAAACAAAAACCACCACCAACAAAAAACAATAAGAACAATCCAAACTCTCCAGAGGAGTCACTGTGGAGACAAGCCTGGCGAACACTGGGTTAGAGAATTGTGTTACAAGTTCTTCACTCTTCTGAAGATATGCAAAGAAATGGGGAATTCGGGTTTGAGGTCATCACCATAACCAAGAGTCATGGAGTTCTGCTGTATTATGTCATTTCTGATGGTTCTGAACTTCATTTTTAAAATTTATTTTTAAATTTATACCACAAAATCGACTCTTTTGCATATGTTCGAAAATTCCATGAGTTTTAACAAATTCCTGGTGTTGTGTAAACACCACAAAGCCAAGACACAGCTTAAGTCCATTTCTCCCAACAAATCCCCATGTGCCGCCCCCTTGAGGTCAGACACTCGTCCCACCCCCTAACCCCAGCCCCCCCATTGATCTCTACTGCTACAACTTTGCCTTTTCCAAAACCTCGTATAATTGTGAAGGCTACATTGTGTAGCCTTTTCCGTCTGTCTCCTTTCTTTCTGCATTCATTCATGTTGATGGATGTTTCCATAGTTCATTCCTCTTTATTTTTCAGCAATATACCATTTTATGAATATAGCACATTTACAGTTATCCATTCAGCCATTGAAGGACGTTTGGGTTGGTTCCAGTTTTGCAGGTTTATGAATTGAGTGGAGGTGAAGATTTGCAGTTGGGTTTTTGTGTAAATGAGTTTTCATTTCTCCAGAGCAAATACTCTGGCTCATCTGAACATCTTCTTTAATCTTCCACCCAACCCTTACAGGTCCCCTCAGACTTCCCTAAGTTTGAATGTCTCCTTATAGGACGTATAGGCAGGGTTGGAAGGAAAGAAATATTTATCCCCCCAATATCAGAATCTCGACAAAACAGCGAGTTGTACCATAGATTCCTCAGAGAATTTGCCCCATTTCCTGTCTCACCAGGACCTTCTGATCGAATAAATACCGAGTGGCGTCCTCAATCCTGCCAGCGAGGCCAGATAAGAGCAGATGCCAAGAGAACACTTTAATTTCCTCTTCGTTACCCCCAACAGGTGAGGCTGAGACACTTACCGAGGGCCATTAATGGGAACGTCACCTTGTCGTTCTCACTTAGGTTGACTAAAAATATTATGCGTGTAGTTTTCTCTGCCTCTATAACATGAAAATAGCTTTCCCCTGAATCTGTGGGCAAAAGAAGGATGGATATAACATTTTGCCTTAATGCTGGAAAGAATTCATCTGTGCCATTTTAAACACCATCTTGACAAGTCTTTAACCTGGAACAGTGGGACATCCCACAACGGTTTTCCTCAGCTGCATCGGAGACCTTGGGGTCTATTTCAGGGGAAACCGAGGAAAGATAGTATTTGCTTTACTCCCAATGATTTACACTGATGAGCTTTTCTGAGGACCAGTCTTAGCTAAATATTTCAAAATAAAAAATGTTTGCTCGTGTTACCAGCTCAAGTTGCTTAATCTTTGAGGGTTTTTTTTGGCAGTTTGAAAATGAGAACTGAAATCTCCTTGTACTTATCCTGCATTGTCAGACTGGAATGTTACCATCGGCTAAAACAATATCATACTTGAGAATTTCTCAAGGTCAGCATTAAGCTACTTCCAGACCTTAAAACCACGAAGTTCTCTTAATCTGCCACATCCCTTATATTTAGAGACCTTGAGAGATAATCCATTTATTCATTATGGACAACAGTACCAGAGTGTATGATGGAAGGGTGAAAAATGAAGGGAGGAAATGATGGCAGAAGATAGGGAAGATAAAGGCAACAAAGGAAATAAGTTTAGGTGAGATAATATGAGGATGGAGGAGACACAATAAGGTATTATTGGAATAGAAAAATCAGAGGGAAACCAATGCCTAGAGACGAGGCCACCGAATGCTGACGGGAAGGCTCAGTGTGAAATGCACCATTAATCCATTTCATCTGTCACTTCTGGCTGCTGCAGATGTGGCTGCCAACTCACTGAATTGAACAGGGATGGGATTTAAACATAAATCATCATTTTTAATTTAAGGAAAAGCATATGCCAAGTGTACGAAGCTGAGAGTTTATATAGAATGCTCATATATAACATCACTGAGCGCTCTTTCAAATGATGGGGTTTATGAGACAGAGCCACCGTCTCAAATGGTTTTAAAGAAACCTCTGCATAATGTGATTATTTTGATATTTCTTTCTTATAATAATAATGATGATGAATACACTGATATATTTTATGGTGACATTATTTAAAAATTTTAATACAAGTATAGATCTTAAATATGATTATCTCAGGGACAGTTTATGGTTTTGATTATTATTTTCTACTTAGATTACACACAAAAAGGAAATTTGGTATTTGCATTGCTCATTGCCCTATTTAAAAAACATTTTAAACTTTTACCATTAAATAGCTCTACTTTTTCCTGTATCAGAGAAAGCTAATAAACAAACATGCTCTATATATTTTTGAAAGCTTGTAGATTCAATGGCGAGGCAACAGCCACTAATGTTTATCTCTTTACATATAAAGAAATGAGGATCTGAGCATCACGAAGCTACTCAATTGCATAAAGTTGAATGTAGATATCAATCTCTGAATCAATAGATTCTCAACTGTAGATAAATAGCACAGGTTTAAAAAAACATTTTGCATAGCTTTTTTTTTTTTTTAGCTCTTTTTATTGTATAATATAACATATATACAAAGCAAAGAAAGAAAAAAGCAATACTTTTCAAAGCACTCTTCAAAAAGTGGTTTCAGGACAGATTCCAGAGTTTGTTGTGGGCTCCCATACCATCCTCTCAGATTTTTCCTTCTAGCTGCTCCAGAACACTGGAAGCTAAAAGGAATAAATATATATATATATATATTTTTTACCAGCACAATGGCCTTTTTCTTTTTTTTTTTGTGAAAAATAACATATATACAAAAAAGCAATACATTTCAAAGCACAGCACAACGATTAGTTGTAGAACAGATTTCAGAGTTTGGTATGGGTTACAGTTCCACAATTTTAGGTTGTTTACACCTAGCTGCTCTAAGATACTGGAGACTAAAAGAAATAATCAATATGTTTCAGCAGTCGTACTCATTCGTTAAACTCTACTTTCTCGGTATAACTCCACCATCACCTTTGATCTTTCCCCCACTCTTTAGGAGTGTTTGGGCTATGCCCATTCTAACTTTTCATGTTGGAAGGAGTTGTCAATAATATGGGGTAGGGGGATGGAACTATCTGATGTTCTGGAGAGGCTGGGCCCTCTAGGTGTCAGGACTCATCTGGTCCAGGGACCCATCTGGAGGTTGTAGGTTTCTGGAAAGTTACCCTAGTGCACGGATCCTTTGTAGAATCATATATAATGTCCTAGGTGTTCTTTAGGATTGGCTGGGACGGTTTTGGTTGGGGTTTGGCAAGTTATGATAGTAGCAATGTCTAACTGAAGTTTACGTGAGAGTGACCTCCAGAGTAGCCTTTGACTTCGTTATTTATTAGTTACACTTCTCTTCCTCCTTTCGGTCAGGGTGGAATTGTTGATCCCATGGTGCCAGGGCTGAACTCATCCCTGGGAGTCATCTCCCACGCTGCCAGGGAGACTTTTACCCTTGAAAGTCATGTTCCATGTAGGGGGGAGGGCAATGGTTTCACTTAGAGAGTTGGGCTTAGAGAGAGTGAGGCCACATCAAAGAGGTGTTTTTTGGGGGTGGCAGAGGGGACCCGCATGGACTGGGAATCGAACCTGGGTCTCCTGCATGGCAGGTGAGAGTTCTACCACTGAACTACTTCTGCACTGCCCCTACCCTTACACCACCCAGATTTTATTATAATTTTATTTTATTTGGTTTAATTGCAAACTCATGAAATCTCTAAGGCCTTGGGGTGATAGCAAGCCTTTTTTTCCCTCAGGCAAAATTCTTTAATCAAAATCCAATGAAATTAAATATAAATATTTAAAAACTGATTATTATATTTTCTTCTACGTTAAAATTAAGAAATGCCCTCATAAATAACCCCTGGGAAAACTATCATGCTTTTAGTTGGGAAGACAAAATCAAGTATCAATTTTCAAAACATTAATAGACATATAATGTATTTTAATGAGATTCACTATTTTATTCTTTAATGGGAGAAAATGATCAAAATGTTTCTATAGATACTGAATGACAAAGACTTTTTAAGAAATTATGAAAAAAGAATAAAAATGAGAGGGACTGGCCTTTCCAGATATTAAAACATATTATAAGATTCGCTACAATAAAATCTTCATGGCACTAACCCCTTTGGCACTATGAATTGACCCTCTTTATCCCTGACAATATTTCTTGCTTTGAAGAAAGCACAAGAAGAATACGTCTTTTTTTGTCTGATATTAATATAGCCATTCCAGCTTTTTTTTTAAAAAAATATTTTTATTGATAAGTCTTCACACACATATATTCCATACATGGTGTACAATCAGTGGCTCACAATATCATCACATAGTGGTATATTCATCACCATGATTATTTTTTAGAACATTTGCATCACTCCAGAAAAAGAAATAAAAAGGAAAAAGAAAAAACTCATATATACCATACCCCTTACCCTGCCCTCTCACTGACCACTAGTATTTCCATCTACCCAATTTATTTTACACTTTGTTCCCCTATTATTTATTTATTTGCTTCTATCTAGCCATATTTTTTACACATCTGTCCGTACCTTGGATAAAAGGAGCATCAGACACAAGGTTTTCACAATCACACAGTCACATTGTGAAAGCTATATCATTATTCAATCATCGTCAAGAAACATGGCTACTGGAACACAGCTCAACAATTTCAGGTATTTCCCTCTAGTCACTCCAATATACCATAAAGTAAAAAGGGATATCCACATGATGCATAAGAATAACCTCCAGGATAACCTCTCGATTCTGTTGAAAGTCTCTCAGCCACTGAAGCTTTATTTTGTCTCATTTCTTTCTTCCCCCTTTTGGTTAAGAAGCCTTTCTCAATCCCTTGAAAGCAAGCCTTTTTTTTTTTTTTTTTTTTAAGTACAAAGGATCTAGAACCAGAAAACCATGTGGAAATCTGGGCTCTGCTGCAATCCATGTGTTTGAAAGTTTTCTTAGTAATTATGCGCCTACTTCTTATTTCTGTTAATCCATTATGGTGAGGAATAAATGCATGAGTGCATGCAAAGCCCTTGTCACAGGGCCTGGTGTGTAGTAAGCCTTTCATGAATGTTATCTATTAATGTTAGTCATCATCATCTTAATAATAGCAATATTACTTAAAAACAAAAATACCACTGTTCACAGGGCTGGTCTTACTTCCAGGGCATGCTGTACCACATATCTGCAGAATTCTTTGCATCGAAAGTGAAATTTTCGCATGTGCAATTGCTTCATGTGAAAATGAAGCAATGTCCAATTAATGAAAAATCACCTACTTCTTTAATTATAGAAGTATCTAAACGACATTTACTGTTGGCACTTTTTCAAGTGCTTTCAAAGAATTCTTGATCGATGAAAAACATGTAAGAAAATACTCACCCCAGAATCGTGGATGGTCAGATTATGGGTTAATGCAAGCAATGGATTAGTCCAGGTTGCTTTCCTTTCTTTCCTTTGATTGAGATGTAACAAGCATTCATTAAAGTGTATCAACAGATAATCAACAGGGTTAAAGCATCCTGTAACCACCATAAGTAGACAAAGAAGAGAACATCTCGAGACATTCTGGAGACAAAATCCTTCCAGTAATTAACTCACCAAAAGAAACCGCTAGCCCGACCTCATTTAGCGTAGATTAATTTGCCTGCTTTGACATTTGCACAGGTGTACGAACACAGTATGAACTCGTTCGTGTCTGGCCTTTTTTCCTTCAATATTATGCCTGTGAGATTCATGCATATTGATGTATGTAGCATTAATTTGTTCTTTGTCATTGCCCTGCCATATTTCAAGTCCATGAAATCACCACAATTTATTCATGTGTTTTACAGGTGATGTATATTTGGGTTTGTTTCTGGTTTGGGGGTAATGTGAACGCTATGATAGATCATGGATAGAATTTTTTGATTCTTCTCAGAAAATGTTGTCTATGCAAAATGGCAATTTTAATTCTTTGTTTCCTTTCCCAAAGTGTATACCTCTCATTTATTTCCCTATACTTATTGCTCATATATTTATCTTTTTTTGGCTCTCCTTATTCCTTTCTCTAGTTTCATGCTTTTGGCTGGTATTATTTCCTATCCACCTGGGGAACTTCCTTTAGTATCTTTTGTAGTACCAGACTGCTGACAATGGTTTCTAGGAACTTATATTTACTTGAAATACCTTTATTTTGATTTTCTTTTTTCATTGTAGCAACACACATATATAATATACAATTTGCTATTTCAATCACTTTTAAGTGTATAATTCACTGGATCACATACTGAGATGAAACTATGAGCTGACTTCTAAATTCTTGCCTGTCTACACTCTCTCTTCCAGCCATCCATAGGAGTTCTGGAATAGTCTTGAAGCTTACTGTGTCACTTCTGTGCTCCATAACCCACCAGGGTTTCCTGCACATTAATGAAGCTCCACACGTTTGTTCTCAAACCATCCCATGCCCCTTTCCAATCATGACTCCTGTTTTCAAACTCTTGCTCAGATAGCGTGTATCTGGCCAGAAGAATTAGGCTGTTCTGATAAAATATACCTGGTGATTTCTCCTTGTGGTGTCCTTGCACATATTGGTCCTTTCAGAAGGCAATGTCAACTCAAATGTCAGCCTTCATGTGATAATTTCCAGCCCTTTTGGTCTGTCCTCTTGTTTCTTTCAGCTGCGCAGCCTTTCCCTCTCTACAGGTGACCACTCACCTGACATAAAAGGCGAAGGTCACGTCGTCATCCTCTGGTTGTTCAAGATAACACAGGTACATCCTCAGGGGTCCATTCTCACTTATCTTTTTCACATCGTTGGCCACCAAGTAAACAGTATTCCAGCTTCCGCTCCACTAAGGAACGTTTCTATAAGAAGCTTTAGGAAATCCTTTGCTCTATGCATGCTTATTTATGAAACACCAACAGAAATAAAACACCCAGTTGTTGGCTAACAAATGCCTCAGATGTCCTTGGAAAACCCAAGAGCAAAGCTAATAAAACAGCAAAAGTCATGAAATTAAACAAGACCCCACGTTGGCATGTAGGATGGGGAGACGTGTGTCTTTGCCCACCGCATATTGGGATGAGCTTAGTCACAATTCTGGTGCCATGATTTTTGTCATAGCAGCAAGTCAAGGTAAAACTCTGATTTTAATATCCAACACACACACACACACACACACGCACACATACACACACGTACACACTCTACAGGAGCCGGCAGTACATATCATGACCTGACGGTGTTGTCATAACGATTTCCATGTTATCGTCAGTGAAATTCTGGGCAATGCAGGTCAGGTCAAGTGCAAGAGTGAAAAGCAGAAGATTCCTCCTAATGTGAGCTCCCCCCTTACTTTCTTTCAGCACCTGTGAATTTATTGCTGGTGTGCTAGGGATCCTGAAGACTCGGCTTGTTTTATAGCAATTGGGTGTAGACGTGGCATGCTGTGACTTGGTTGCCCATCTTGCCTATGGGTAATCTTAAATGAGCAAAATATCATCGGGTTGGCAGGTGCAGACTTCAAAAAGCCATTTTGGAAATGGATCAGGTTTTGGTATTTGATCCTTAATACTAACAATGTTTAACATTAATAAATGATGTTTTAAGGACAATGGTGTTTTCAGGTCTCCTCCTCAACAATTATTATTTAGAAAAACAATGTAAAAAATGTAGTTAGCATGATTGATGCTCTGCCCTTAGGTTGGTCAAATGATATATTTATATCTATATTTCTTTTCTTTCAAACAATTTGGTCTATTTATGTTTATCTTCATTTCTGAGAGTGTGATCACTGAAGTGTACCTGTGCTGGTCTGAATCTGTGGTGGACCCCAGAAAAGCCATGCCCTTTGATCCTCATTCAAAATCGCTGGGTGGGAGCATTTTGATTGTTCCCATGGAGATGTGACCCACCCAATTGTGGGTGGTAACTTTTGATTAGATGATCTCCATGGAGATGTGTCTCCACCCACTGAAGGTGGAGTTGCTTGCTGGAATCCTTTAAAAGAGGAAACATTTTGGAGAGAGTCCCTTTTGGTAGAGCCACGAGAAAGCCAGCGGACACCGCCATGTTCGCCATGTGCCCTTCCAGCTGAGAGAGAAATGTTGAACGTCATCGGCCTTCTTGAACCAAGGTATCTTTCCCCGGATGCCTTAGATTGCACATTTCTATAGACTTGTTTTAATTGGGACATTTTCTCAGCCTTAGAACTGTAAACCAGCAACTTCTTAAATGCCTCGTAATAAAAGCCGTTCCGTTTCTGGTGTGTTGCATTCAGCAGCTAGCAAACTAGAACAGTACCTTTGGATCAGATCAAATGCAAATGAAATGAAGCATTATAAACATTATAGAAGAAAAGATTTGGAAGACAAAGGCCTAGGACATCCACCTATACAGTTTTCTGCACACCTTGGTTTTCTTTCTTTCTTTTCTTTTTAATTTGTTTGACATGGGCAGGCACCGGGAATTGAACCCAGGTCCTCTGGCATGGCAGGCAAGCATTCTTGCCTGCTGAACCACCGTGGCTCACCCCACACCTTGATCTTCATTTGGCACAGTCAGTGTTTTCCAGGCCCAAACACAAGATTATGCTCCGCCTGCACAGTCTCTCCCTTCCTGTGTCTGCATTGTCGGGAAAGCATGATGCAGTCACGTGGGACATGATTCTATGATTAATGCTCACGGAACCCACTGTGACCTTCGCTAGCCCTCTCCCAGCCAAGCCTCCTGCTGTTAAATCCCGGTATCTGCAGGCAGGTTTAACAATGGGGCAGCCAGTACAGCTATGATGGAAGAGTTCAATAATCTAACAACAGCCATCCTAAATTAACCAACGTTTCTGAAAGTCAAAACATGCAATCATGCCACACGCTAAAATCTTTATGTTTCGAAGGCTGAATCCTCTTTCATTCATTTGAGTCAAAGATATTAAGCACACACAGTGATCCTGACTTTTTAATAATTTATATCTCTATTTTACATTTTACTGAATAGGAACTCTTCCAGCTACATAAACATAAAATAAAATTTTATTCCACACTGTAAGTCAGCATCATGGGACATCGTCTGCTTCTGTTGTGCTAGCAATGAAACAGCTGAAGGATTGCATATACTTGTGCGCACACACACACAAAACAATACTTGCCAGACAGTGTATTATATACTAGCTAAATAACAATTTACAGTTGAATAGGGAAAGTCGTATTTGAGGAAATTATAGCAGTGAAAATCTGACCAGCGCTGTTAGAGGCTGTGTCAATTTGAAGCTGTACGTACCCCAGAAATGATCCTGTTCTTTCAATCCGTTCCCCTGGTGAAGTCCTGTTGTGGGTGGGACCCTTGATTAGGTTATTTCAGTTGGGGAGTGTTGCAAGGTGGGTGTGAGTCTTTTCATTAGAGTCCTTTATAAGAGGATAAAAGCCAAAAAAAAAAAGCCACAGAGAAGTTTAACAAGAAAAGTCCCACAGAAGTTAAAAGCGAGAAACAGGCATAAGCTCAGAAAGAAAGGCACTGAATTCAGAAGCTGGAAGCAACGAGAGCTGGGAGAAAAGGGCCAGCAGACGTGGCCATGTGCCCTGCTATCTGCAGAGGAGCCCAAGCTCGCTGGTACCTGGTCTTCAGAGTCCAAGTATCATGCTGTTGCTACCTTAATTTGGACAATTTTCATGGCCTCAGAAATGCAAACTTGTATGTTAACAAATCCCCATTGTAAAAGCCAGCCCATTTCTGGAATATTGCATTTCGTCAGCTCTAGTGAACCAAGACAGAGGCACATATATTTTGATGATACAAAAGAAACATTGATCAGTTATTTCTGAGAGGAAAGAGAGTGTTTTGGTAAAAAATTATTCTTGTTGAAATGACGAGGAAATGAAATACGAATGGCTCTGTATGTGAAAAGGGTATACCATCAAGCTATGAGGCCACCTAATATTAGGGAATTAATTATGTTAAAGTGCTTATTGTATCAAAGGCAGGTGATTCAAATATGGGTCTGAAACTGCAGGGAAATGTGTCCAAATTTGTGTTTTAGAAATTATGTTCTAGTATTATTTTGTGTCATTGTTTTAAATCAAAACCCAGAAACTGGGGACAAAAACTTTAGATTCCACAGAAAAATGTTCGTGTGGCTCTGAGCAGGAGCAATGAAATTGGGGTGAAAAGCTTTGGTGTGGTGGAGGATGATGTATATTCAACATTTAAATCAGAAATAAGCTGCATCTCAGAAAGCCCCAGTTGTCCTGTGGTCAAACAGAACCCGTATTTGAAAAGCAGCTGAATACAATGCAAGTTCATGACTTTGAAATGCTGACATGGTCTCACGCGAAGCAACCGGCTTTTATGTGCTGAGCCATGAACTTCCACAGACTGTCACATATGTGCTTTTATTGATACTGATTTTGAGTTGGGTTTCTTTTTTTTTTCCGCATGGGCAGGCACTGGGAATCGAACCCAGGTCTCCAGCATGGCAGGCGAGAACGCTACCTGTTGAGCCACGGTGGCCCACCTGAGTTGGGTTTCTAATACCTGTTTTCCTCATGGCCAGCCTTGCTTACCAAATCTGACCGCACGATAAGGGACAAATCAAATTGAAAAATTCTTGCTGTCCATGGTACTGCAGCCGTCATCTGAAGCAATTATAACACCTAAGTAATATTGGATCATTGATTGCCTCAGGAAAATAAGGAACCTGACTACTGGTTGTTTACTCAACATAATCCTTCCCTTTTTCTTTACTATATGAGCCCTGAATTTTTGGAGGTGGTTACTTAAAAAATTTTTTTTTAATGTGCCAGGTGGAGAATATTGCGTTTTCCCTGTCTTCTTACAGTGGGATTTTTTGGTGATTAGATTGTGGCAGATGAGATATAAACAAATGCTATTGCATCCCTTAAAAGGGGACTGACTTAGGATGGTGGAATGGTGGCTCAGTGGCAGAATTCTCACCTGCCATGCCAGAGACCCCGGTTTGATTCCCAGAGCCTGCCCATGCAAAACAAACAAACAAACAAACAAACAACAAAAGAGGACTAGCTTAGCTGGCATTGTGCTTTTTTTTCCTCAGTGCTTCCATTTTCCTGCTACTTGAAATGTAGAAACTTTAGTTAAAGGTCCAACAACATAAGACTGTCACTTATTAGAAATAGAAATAATGAGGTGCCCTTCTGAATTTGCTGGCTTGAAAGCACTATACTGCTTTTTGCCCCCAATGGAAATAGCAAGTCAATTTTCTCTTGACAACCAAGATCATTCACTGTAATGAGTAAATTCCCTCTCCATCTATTATTTTAGTGGCATAAGGAACACAGATTGGTCAGGGGGAAATCAGCAGAGAATTTAATGGAGCCTTGGTTATCTTCTGCGGTGAGGTATTCTTTCCTTGAAAGGTAGGACCTCCAAACCTGCTAAGCCTAAGGTGATGGGGGATGGCAACAAAAATTACTGAAGTGAGATAATAAGAAGGGGCCATTGCCAAACATATGCCTTATTCATGGATCCACGTATCCTGGTTATGGTGAAAGAAAACACTATCATAGATGCTTGTGAAGACATGTGCCACACTTTGTAAGAAAGCACCCAAACCTCACAGGATACCATTACTTGAATTTATTTTAGGCTATTCCAGCTTCTCACCAGTCAGTGCCTACTCAGTGATAAGGCACAGGATAAGACCAGTGAATTTCTTTATGGCTGGTGATTTTACTGGTCAGAAGCAGTGTTGTGCAAGATAACAAGGCATTTAACATTCATAAACATGATGAATTACAGAAGGAAAAACATATCAAAATTATGCATCCATAATGTCTTTGCTTATGAGACCCATCTGCCAACAACCCACTATTCCTAAGTGAGAAGATTCTCTATCAAAGGCAGAGCAATGGATCTAAGGATCAACCAGTGCTCAGTGGTCCTAGTGAATATTCCATAATTATAGTTAGGAATCCTTAAGGGGGTGAAAAATAGGTAGCTGAGCTTCTGTAAAACTATAAACCGACACCAGTTAGGCTCAGTCTTGGATTATATTGAAGTAATGTGTCTCTATCTGCTGATAACAGGGTTAGAAACCCTCCCTTAAGGAAGATTTTGTTAGATGTAGATGGTCTGCATCTATGCAACTTACCAGACACTCGTCCATTATTTAAGCAAAAACTGGCAGCCAAGGCAAGAGTGATGCACAACAGAAAAAGACCAGAAAATAGGACTGGATCCACACAGTTCATCCAATTATTAAAGTTATCAGGCATGACATTCCAAGGGCTTAGAGGACACCTCCCAGAAGCTGAGGGCAAAGGCCAGACATCTTTTTGGGTACGTTTAAATTCTTTAGTACACAAAGACTATTTTAGTTCCTGTTCACAGTGCTTTCACCAACATAACTTACTTAAAATCTTTGTGGGATATCTTCAAATTTTCCAAATCCTCATCTACAATTTTTTTTTTTTTTAGCATTGGTCACTCCAATTTGGGTATGGAAAGCTGCCTTTGAATAATACTCTTCAGATTCTTAAAAGCCTGTTTTCCAGCCAAAAGGCCTAATAAGCATCACTCTAACTCTTTCAGAGGTCTTAAAGGAACTTACAGGCATCCCCTCTATTTGATCTTTTTGTTTTCAGATCTTATTTTGTTCTGAGAACATTACTGTGGATAATAAATTGTTTTATTTACCAGCCTAGGAAATCTGAATTCCTCTATATTCCATTTAAATCCTGCTTTCAAAAGGAAGACTTCCTTCTTTAACTCTCCATTCTCTTTATATTACTTCCCTACACAGCCAGTACCACTCAGATGGCATGCTCCATGCTTGTCTGGAGATATCCTTAGCAACATTAAAAATTCATTAGGTGTGTTTCCTATCTTGTAAGTTATTGCTGGTGGCAATTTTGGAAATTGTCAGAATATTACATGGGTTACTATTTTTCCAGATGAGAAACGAAGGAAGGAAGGAAGGCTCGTAACAATTTTGTCACTATTTTTCATCTTTTACTGACAGTTTTCTTGGCATTTTTCTAACCTCCCCTAACAGTTTCCTTATCACTATTTCAGGTTCTGTTTCATTAATGAGAAGTACATTCTAGGACAAGAATTCCAAGACTCAAAGATGCAAATAACACGCTGTTTTTAGGTAATTTTAAGTTCACTAAGAAAGAAGACTGTAGGTTTAGATAGATTCATGCATGAAGTTTTATGCAAATTGATAAATAGTTTAGACTTTAATATTTGGCCAAATAGAATCCAGAAGGGGTTTATTTTTATGACAGCCACTTGCATGGATGTGAGTTTTAGAAAGGTCATCCCACATAAGGTTGGAGGATAGTTTGGAGAAATCATAACCAGTACAGAAGATTTTGCAATAGTTCATGCTAAAGAGGCCCAGACTCTAAGTGATTTCAGTGATGATTGATTTGGAAACAAGACATATTAAAATGATATTTAATTATTACATCAGGAAGTCTTATTTAAACAGAAACACTGAGTTTCTTTTTAACTGAGCTTAAGTTATAGATAGTCTTTACCCCAAACAAAAGTTGTCCAAGGAGTGGTCTTAATACTCACAATACTAGCTAATGGAAGTACCATATTCATCTATATATTAGGCTTCTGAAGTTCAGAAATAAACCTCTGCAGCAATAAGAGGGGTATTGATATTCTGGGCTATATGAATATTTTCACAGTCTTGGGCTCTTTCAATGAGAAAGACTTTTGAATTTGTTTTCCAGTAGCTACAATTCATGATGGCATCCATGGATCCATGGATACAATCCATCACATTTCATCATGGATATTCAGCCACAGCATGGGCCACTGTGGTAGTTTGAAGCTTTATGAACCCCAGAAAATCAGGTTCTTAAATTTAATCCATTCCTGTGGGTGTAGACCTACTGGTTTAACTTTAGATTATGTTAATTGAGATGTGACCCACCTCATTCAAGCTGGGTCTTAATTCTCTCACTGGAGTCCTTTATAAAGAGGATAAAACACACACAGAAGCTAAGAGATGGAATTAAGAGAAGCTCAGAGAAAAAGCTCAGAGACGAAACTCAGAGAAACTAAGAGATGGAGCAGCCAGAGCAGAAAGCAATGAAACCCGGGACAGAAAGAGCAGCAGTCTCTGCCATGTGTCTTCTCATGTCACAGAGGAGCCCTAAGCTCGCTTGTAACCTGGCTTCAGAGTCTGGATATCCTCTTGACGCCTTGATTTGGACATTTTGCATGGCCCCAGAACTGTAAACTTGTAAGCTAATAAATCCCCATTGTAAAAACCAACCCATTTCTGGTATATTGCATTCCGGCAGCCTTAGCAAACCCAAACAGCCACCAAATCAGTTAAGACATAATAATCGGATAAAACAAACCATGTTTTCATGATTTGATGCTCAATTCTTTTTCTGGGGATAATTATAGCCTACAAGACATGGATAGTTCAGTGGAAGTAGGAGAGGCAGTAGAAGAGACTTGTCATGAGCATGGACAGACATGAGCTGGAAGTTGGGTTTAAATGCTGGATTCTCTGCTCTCTGGCTATATGATCATGGTGACATTATTTTTTCTGTGCCTCAGTTTATTCTTCTGTGAAATGAAGATAATAATTGTAACCACCACATTGGCTTGTTGTGAAGATTAAATGAAGTCAAATATGGAACGCACTTGGGAAAGTCCTTTATGTATAAAAGTGCTTTATAAGCCATTACTGTTATTCTCTATTTTAAAACAATGACATTGAATTATCCATTAGATGGAAACAGAAATTTCAAGACAACTAAGATAGCTTGCTATTTATTCTTACTGGCTAACAAATAGAAGAAAATTATGTTGTTTGTAGTAGACTGAAAAATCCTTTTACCCCCACAAAAAAAGTTATGCCTGCCAAATCTCTGGAATCTGTGCTAAGGATCTGAGTTAAGGATCTCATGAGGAGGAGCTTACCTTGGGTCATCTACCAGGGCCCTAGAGGCAATCATGGGGATTCTTATAAGAGAGAGGCAGAGGAAGTTGTGAGAGACACGCATGCCCAGAGGAGGAGGTGATATAAAGATGGAGCAGAGAGAGATGTGGACACAAACAAATAAATACCAGCAGCCACCAGAAGCTGGAAGGGGCATGGAATGGATTCTCTTCTAGAACCTTCAGAAGGAGCCTGGACCTGCCAAAAGCTTAATTTTAGATTTCTGGCCTCCAGAACTGTGAGCAAACACATTTCTATCACTTAAAGCTACCTAGTTTGTGGTCATTGGTGATGGCAACCGCAGGAGACAAATACATCATTTGTTTAACCATGTTTTGGCCAATTTTAAATAGTAGGGAAGTGCTTCAGTGTAGGAATAGGAGGACTGAGATCCTAAAGCTAAATAATCAATATTGCAACATAGAAAAAGAGCAAAAATAACATGGATCAATGGCCAGCCTATTGCAATGATTTCTTAAGAATGACCACTGGTTTAGCTTGTCTCTGACTGACTGTTCAGCTACAGACCCTTTCCCCAATTCACCCAGAGCAACCTATTAGAAGATCCAGAGGACCCGACACGAAAATGGTTGATCAATTTATTGAGGTCAAATTGCATATACAATTCATATTTTCTTATTGGTTCTGTTTCCCTAACATATGCATGAAGGTGCACAATTTTCAGGGCAGTGTGCATCCTTTGATTCTCTTGTTTTTCACAAACAAACAAACAAACAAACCACGCAACACAATGAAACAAAGGACTCATGAAAGTTGAGAGCAGTCCCAATGATTTCTCAGCAGGTGAATAATAAAATACTTCTCTTGTATTTATACATCTCAGGTGCACTGAAGAAATATTTTCTTTGGGCTTCCTTTATTTTTCAGTTGGTTGTTTAATTTTTTGCCATGTAATAAATGAGGCGAAAACCCTGAAGATATTTTTTTTTTGTTGTTCTTTACCCAGGAATAAACAATATGTGTGCCAGTAGATTTCACATCAGAATACTATAATTACCCTCCAGGTCGACACCAGGGGCTCTGTTCCAGGCAATTATACCTTGGAATGATTTTCAAACTAAGGATGGCTTTGTTTCAGCTAAATGTTTAAAACTGATCATCTAGTGCATGGGTCAGTAAAATTTTCCTATAAGGGGCCAGTAACACTCATAAGGCAATAAATCAACTCCTTGCCCAACCATCTCAGCACCCCCACCAACAAAATCTTCTCCACAATGGGAATCAATGGAAATGTCCCAGTTTTTGAAGTTTACATGCCAATATTCTCAAGGCATCACCCAACAGCTTCACCCCAATCTCCTTCATTTTCTCATATACAGGTGTTATCAGGTTCTGATCATTGTTGAAAATAAATAAGAGGTACTGATAACAACCACCGATGAGACCCCAGGTGTGCAAGTTGTAAGAAACTGTTCTCACACTCAGCTTGAGTCCCATTTCCCATTGCTCTTATTATTATAACCCAGTGGTCTAAACCATTTCCATCATCTCTTCCCCTTTGCCTTTGCCGTTTGGGGACTATCAGATCAGTACATATCCACATCTTTCAGATCAATTTCTGTGGTCTAAGGGGACTCAGTAGATTCAGTCTTCTAGACTGAGCAGCAAAAGTTAAGCCATTAAGCAGAAGGAAAAGTATGGAGGATGTATTAGCTTGGGTTCTCTGGAGAAATAGAATCATCAGGAAATACCCATAGATATAAAATTTATAAAAGTGTCTCATGTTACCATGGGAATGTAGAGTCCAAAATCCATAGGGCAGGCTATGAAGGTGACTACTCTGATGAAGGGTCTGGATGAACTCCACAGGAGAGACTTGCCGGCTGAAGCAAGAAGAGGGACTGTCTCTTCTGAATTCTCCTTAAAAAGCTTCCGGTGATTAGATTAAATGTCACTCATTGCAGAAGACACTCCCCTTGGTTGATTACAAATGCAATCAGCTGTGGATGCAGCTGATGTGATCATGATTTAATTCTATGAAATGCCCTCATAGCAACAGACAGACCAGCACTTGCCCAACTAGACAAACGGGTACCACCACCTGGCCAAGTTGACATATGAACCCGACCATGGCAGTTCACCCCTTGCCAACTTGGCAGCTATACACATCACCTTAAACCATACTTAATTTCTAAATAGAAGACAATAAAAGACATTTTTCCCCTTACCTAACGATACTCAACTGTCCTCCATACAACCAGAAACATTAAATTTCCCCAGAATAGGGTGCAAGTCCTTGAGTAATATGCATTCTTAAACTTGATATTTTACAACTTAAATACTCTAACATGAACAAAACAGCATTATAGTCCTCATTTTGGTAACTGATCACGTGGTCGTAGTTCATATTTATCACTACCTTCTTCCACTACCCATTCCATGTTTCCATTACCCTCAGCAAACACTTCAGCTGGCTGTAGTTCTTTGCCTGGTGGGGTGACCCAAACCTTCATTCCTTAAGTTTCAGAGCCATTGGTAGTCCTGCCTGGATTGGGTTGTTGCAGTTTTCCATTGATTTTACTTACAGGGCATGGTAGTACTAAAAGACACCGTAGGGAATCTCCTATATTCCAGGAAAACTCTTCTTTACCCCCATTGTGGAGTTACAGTCCTATTTCCCCCTGATAGTCAGGGTGAGTCACCTCAGCGAATAATGTAATCCCCTTCTTGGCTTGTTGATCCAGGGGCATGAGTAGCCCAAAGTGACCAGGTGGCAGTTTTAGATTCCAGTTCAATGGAATCATTGTTGTTCCTCCTGATGGAAGCACTCCCCCTTTTGGAACTAAAACCTGTAGACCAGCAGAGCTCAAGGTCTCAGAGACAGGAAGTAAAAATTTTCCTAGTGGATCAGTAGGGGTAATAGTGAGTGGTGCCACTCCCATTTCCACCCCTTGGTTCCTGGACCCAGTGGATCCTGTCTATGGGAGAAACAGCACCATACAGCGGACGCTGATTCAGAGCATACACAGCTTCCTCGAGAACATTACCCCTGAGGTAGGACAGTGAAAGTATATTGCTGACCTTGCCAGCTGAAAGCAAACTGTTTCTGGTGGTCCTTACTAATAGCTATTGAGAAAAAAGCATTTTCCAGATCAATAGCTGCATACCAGGTACCAGGGGATGTATTGATTTGCTCAATCAATGACACCACATCCAGAACAGCAGCTGCAATAGGAGTTACCACTAGTTGAGCTTATGATAATCCACTGTCATCCTCCAAGACCCATCTGTTTTCTGTACAGGCCAAATAGGAGAGTTGAATGGGGATGTGGTGGGAATCACCACCCTTGCATCCTTCAAGTCCTTAAGAGTGGCAGTAATCTCTGCAGTCCCTCCAGGAATCTGGTATTACTTCTGATTTACTATTTTGCTAGGTAAGGGTAGTTCTAGTGGCTTCCACTTGGCCTGTTCCACCATAATAGCCTTCACTCCACAAGGTAAAGAGACAGTGTGGGGATTCTGCCAGTTGCTAAGTATGTTTATTCCAATTATGCATTCTGGAATTGGAGAAATAACTACAAAACGGGTCCGGGGACCCACTGGACCCACTGTGAGATGGACCTGAGCTAAAGTTCCATTGATCACTAGACTTCCATAAGCCCTCACTCTGACTGGTGGACCAGAGTGCCATTATGGGTTCCCTGGAATTAATGTCACTTCTCAACCAGTGTCTAATAATCCCTAAAGTATCTGATCATTTCCTTTTCCCCAAGGCAGTTACCCTGGTAAAAGGCCATCAGTGTCCTTGGAGGAAGATTAACAGTATAAATTTGTGGCAGTGTAACAGGGTCCTACCCCAAAGGGACCAGGCCTCCCCCTCATTCAAGGGGCTGTTGGTCTGTAAACTGTCTCAAGTCTGAAAATTGATTAAGGGGACATGACTCTCCATTTTTGTAATTCAAGTTAGACTTCTGTTCACTTGACCTAGAACTCTTTTGTTTAATCTGCTCAAACAAGAATTTAGTAGACTGCTTATCTATTGTACTTCTAGGTACCCCATCATTTACTAGCCAATGCCACAAGTCTCTGTGAGTTAGATTATTATGACTCCTGCTTTGAGTCTGCTGTCTATTATAATAGCCACATCCACCTTGTTTTTGGTGATTCCCAACTCGGGATCTGGTCATCCCCATTGTGTTTGAGGATTCCAGCTCAGTGACAGCAGTTCCCACAGTAATATCTGACCTACAGAGAAGTGCAACCACAGAGCTCTTCAGGGATGATGGTGCTAGTCTCACAAATTAATTTCTCACAGTTCTGGTAAAAGGTGCATCCTCCGGACATTCCTGGGGTATAAGAGCAGGCTTTGCATGATAAATCCACTCCAACATTCCAATCTCTCTAAGCCTCTAGGTCCCCTCATCTACATTATACCAGGGCAGTTCTGGCATTTCAACCTCAAGTAATGTCATCCACCTTTTGATGCATGTTTCAGCTAACCATCCAAACAAACTCTTAATGCCTTTTGTAATCTCTCGAGCTATAATATTGAATGCAGAATCTCTGCTTAGTGGGCCCATATCAATAAATTCAGCCTGATCTACCTTTATATTCCTCCCGTCATTATCCCACACTCTTAAAATCCATTGCCACATATATTCCCCTGATTTCTGTCTATATAAATTGGAAAACTCACACAGTTCTTTTGGAGTATAATGTACCTCCTCATGTGTGATACTTTGTACCTCACCTTTAGGGGCCTGTTGGGACTTTAGTCTAGTTATAGGTCTGGAAGAAATGAGGGGTGGTGGGAGTGGGTCATGAAAAAGATTAGAAGTATCTTCCCAGCCATTTGCTTCAGGGCCTTCATTTGCAGTTTCATCTGGTGAAAGAGGATTAATCACTTTAGGGCTAATCCCTTCAACTGGAGGTTGGGTGGCCAACTCCTCAGGGCAGGCTGGAGGTCGGGTGGCTATGTCCTCAGGGCAGACCATTACAGGGTTATCTAGAGAAGACTTAGCTTGACCTAGGGTTTCAACCTTTCTACCGATATCATTATCAATCCGTATGTCGCCATTCCATTTTTCAGGGTGCCACCCCTTTCTAATCAATGCTGTCAGTTTAACAGCAGACGCCATGCATGACTGAGATTTCAGTTTACGTGGTAAAGTTACTACTCTAACAATAAGATTCTGAGTCTGATTTTCAGAGATCTCAAGTCTACGGCTACAGGAAATAAGATTTTCCTTCAGGATACTCATAGAAACGTTTACACCTGTCAGACAGCACGTAAGTGCCTCATTTGAAGCCTTGAGTTCATCCCTTTCACAGTATCCAGTGTAGCTAACAACAGCCAGTCAACATCTCTGTATCTCCTATTTCCACAAAACTCTGTAAAGGTGTCAAAAACATTATATCCCAGAGCCTGGCCTCATACAAGCAAAGCATTAGAAGAATCCAATGGTAATATTTTGACTATCTCTTTTGCCATCTCACCCCATGGATAGGCAGTATCATTTGATTATGGGAATCAGAGTCCTTAGTGCCTTTGAGTCCAGTCAGAGTAGAAACCCAATTTTAAAAACCCATTTTTAAGATTCTGTTTCTTAAGAACCACCCCATTCCTGGTACCAAGCTGTATTAGCTGGGTTCTCTAGAGAAACAGAATCAGCAGGAAATATCTGTAGATATAAAATTTGTAAAAGTGTCTCATATAACCATGGTAACGTAGAGTCCAAAATCTGTAGGGTAGACTGTGAAGCTGATGACTCCGATGGAGAGTCTGGATGAACTCCATGGAGAGGCTCGCCAGCCGAAGCAGGAAGAGAGCCTGTCTCTTCTGAATCCTCCTTAAAAGGCTTCCAGTGATTAGATTAAGCTCACTCATTGCAGAAGACACTCCCCTTGGCTTATTACAAATGGGATCAGCTGTGGATGTAGCCAACGTGATCATGATCTAATTCTATAAAATATTGCCCAACCAGACAAATGGGTATCACCACCTGGCCAAGTTGACACACGAACCTGACCATGACAGAGGGCAAGTCTATCTACTTGAAAATCTGATCAGTTGAGGTTATATGGTATTCCAATAACAGCAACAACAATAATAGTAATAATCCTACATCATAGCCCTAGGCCAAAGAATCCTAAGGGCCTCAGAATAACCAGGGCCAATGAGATGTTTTATCCATAAATATGTTTCCAGGCATTACAATAATCTATACAGGATTAAAGGACCTCTTTCTCATTCTGTGCTCCCTGTGTTTCAGTTGTTCAAATGAGCTATACAGACAGGTTGAGGTGTAGTGGGGCGCACCAACAGAAAGACCACACAATATCAAATTGCAAGCCAATTAAGAGTCTTTATTAGCAGGCTGGCGACTGCCTCAGAAATCCCAAGAAGGGGGATTCAGAGAGCAGCCCTGTGAGGCTTGCAAGGTGGGCTTATAAAGGCTGAAACTGCAAGCTTATTCATAGAAGCAGAGAAGTGGCATTTGCTTCACAGACCCACATCCTGGTTTTGCAGCTGTAAGCAAGCAAGCTTATCTACAGAAGAAAAGGGTGCTATTAGCTTTTGCAAAAACAGGTTTGTGTGATTCCCACATCCTGACCCCATTACTGGGTGTTCTTCATGGGTCTGGGGGGGACTTTCCACTTGGCTGGGGTCGAGCTCCTGATCCCTTACAGAGGTTGAATTAGATTATGCACTACAGAAAATTTCAGTTCCAGATCAAATAAACCTTTCTTCCATTGGTCTCGAAGAGTATGTGTAGTTCTGAAATATAGACACTGTCTTCCTTAGCCCTGTGTTCTCAATTACTTTAACCCCAACCTGTTTGGCTTCGTTTTCATCTCTAAATATCAGGTTATATATATATAAAACAGCCTCTCAGAACCCAGAAATAATAACCACAACTCCGGACTTAATGTGTCTGCTCTAAAAGTTCACAATCTAGGCCCCTGTTTTCTTTTAAGCATTTTCTAAAGGTGACCACACCATTGTTGTTGTTTTTTTTGGTTTCTGGTTTATTTTGTCTCACCAAATGTTCCACATGTTCATTCACATCATTGCATGCCTCACGTCATTGTTCCTTTTTGTAGCAGCACAGCCTTCATTCATAAGTATATACCATTATTCACCATTCTACTTCTCCGTCAGTGCATCCTTCAGCCACCTGCATTCAATGGGCATCATGTAGAGGGCCCAAAGTCCACAGACCATCAACATTCTCAATTTTAGATAATTTTATTGTTCCCAAGAATCAGAAAACCAATAAACACACCCTCAGCAAATAGGAAATCTAAACCTCCTCTTAACTCTTGTCCCTCCCCCCATTATTTGCCTCTGTGGTTGCTGTGGTAGAGCTGATGGCTTCCTTTTGAACATAGCTCATAGCATGCAATAGCAGTTTCCCCCTGTACCCTGGACTTAAACACTTCTTATACAAGAATCATATCTTTGAAGTAATTCTTACGAGAACTCATTCATATTTCTAGTGAGAATCAGTGGGACACGTAGGTCTATACAACCCCTTTCAATCTTGTTCATCTTCAATATGGTAATATTACTTCTAGACCCATTAGAGAATCACCTTCACTCTTATCTATTCCCTTACATTAGAGTTCAACCTCATTAGCTAATGGTTCACCCATCTATAGCTTCTATGTACCTCTAAGTCCTCTGTATTCTGTATTATAAGTCTCTGATTATACCTTTATGCTGGTCATAAAAGTGGAATCATACAGTATCTGTCCTTTTGTGTCTGGCTAATTTCACTCAGCATTTTGTCATAGAGCTGGATTATGTTTCTTAATCCATTCTGCCAATCAGTATCTTTTAATTGTTAAGTTTAGTCTGTTAACATTCAAAGTTATTACTAAAAAGGCATTTCTTGATTCTACCATTTTATCTTTTTAATTTTATTTGTTAGATCTATATATTCTTTTCCCTCTTACTCTTTGTATTCTTTAAATTACCCTTAGTGGTACTCTTCAATTCTGTGCCTTCCTCCAGACCTCCCTCTCCTGTCTTTTTTTTCAGCTGGCAGAACTCCTTTTAGTATTTCTTGTAGGGCCAGTCTCTTGTTGACAAATTCTTTCAGGACTTCTTTGTGTCTGTGAAAGCTTTAATCTTTCCCTCAATTTTGCAGGACAGTTTGGCTGTGTGCAGAATTCTTGTCTGGATGTCTTTCTCTTTCAGGATCTTGAATATATCATACCACTGCCTTCTCGCCTCCAGGGTGCTAGTTGAGTAGTCTGAACTTAGTCTTATTTGATTTTCCTTGTATGTAGTAGATTGTTTTTCTCTTGCTGCTTTCAGGATTTTCTACTTCTCTTCAACATTTGACAGACTGATTAGTATGTGCCTTGGGGAAGGCCTATTTGGATTTATTGTTTGGAGTTCTTTGGGTTTCTTTGACTTGTAGATTTATGTCCTTTATGAGAGTTGGGAAATTTTCCCCCATTACATCCTCAACTACTCTTCCCAGCCCTTTACTCCTCTCTTCTCCTTCTGGGACACCAATGATACTTATATTTGTGCACTTTGTTTTGTCCATCATTTCCCTGAACTCCCATTGGATTTTTTTTCCATCTTTTTTGCCATTTGCTGTTTTGAGTCTTTGAAATCAGTCATCCTGTCCTCTGTATCACTTATTCTTTCTTCTGTCTCTTCAAATCTGGTGGTGTTGTGCCTCTAGTATGTTTTTGGTCAACAGAGTCTTTAATCTCTGTGATTTCTGCTATTTTTTAATTTATTCTTTCAAATTCCTCATTGTGCTCTTCTACTGTCTTCTTGATCTCCTTTATGTCATTTGCTATCCTGCTTACTTTATTAAGCAGAATTGTATGAACATCTTTGATTAGTTCCAGCATCTGTGTCTCCTCTGGTGTTTTAATTTGGTCAATAAGCAGGGCCATATCTGTCTGCATTGTGATATGCTTAGTGATCTTCTGCTGTCTTTGTGGCATATAAATGTCTTGATTGATTTACTGTGGGAGTTGATTTCTCTCAGTAGTTTAAGGCCTTGTGTTTGCAGGATGGTTGTACAGCAGGGAGCAGGCACGGAGTGGAGTACACAGTGCAGTGATTTGCTTCAGGGCAGGTGTGGGGGCAGGTTGCAGATGTTACACTGATGCTTGTGAACGTGGATGCCCAGCGGCCAGGGAGGATGTCGCTGTGCAGGTGCAGTGGTCTGGGGGCCGTAACCCTGGCACAGGGCCCTTTGTGCACATGTGTAGAGCTGTGGCAGCAGGTGAGCATTACGCCTTCGTGGATTGGGGGCAGCTGTGACCTGGCTGTGCAGGTCGGCACTTTGTCAGAGCTGGGAGGTGAGGCTGAGGGCTGTGTGCATGTGCAGTTCTGGACAGCTGTAGAGTGTGGTTTGCAGAGCTGAATGACGTGATTGGGGGCCCATGTGCATGCCATGGGCCTGGGAGGGCTGTAAACAGATGCGCTGAGCTCAGGGAGGGGGGTGGTGAGGTTGTGTGACACTATGGAGGACGGAGGGGGTAGCCTAGGTATGGAGGTTTAGTGCCTGCAACCTTTATGTGCTGGCAACAGCCTGCAGGGAACAGGGAGGGGGAAGTAGTGCTAGGGAGGGGTGCAGGAGAGGTGGGTTGGGCTGCACTTGGGG